>SJYV01029117.1:180322-252428 GCA_006410875.1 Neotragus pygmaeus | reverse complement strand
GACACGACTGAGCAACTGCACTGAACTGAACTGATCACTTTTTGTAGCCTTCATTTTTTTGCAACAAGTTGGGAATCTGTCCCTTCCTTTGATTATTGTGGTGAAAGTGAAAGTGTTAATCACTGTCTTGTCTGACTCTTTGTGACCTTATAGACTGTACCGCCAGGCTCCTCTGTCCATGGAATTCTCCAAACAAGACTGCTGGAGTGGATAGCCATTCCTTTCTCCAGGGGATCTTCCGACCCAGGGACTGAAGCCAGGTCTCCTACATTATAGGCAAATTCTTTACCACCTGAGCCACCAGGGAGGATTGTTGAATATTGCAGGTTATCACATTTCTCTTTTACCATGGGCCCCAACTCTAATAAGCTATCTTATCTGCAAATGTCCTTCAAATTTCCTACTTTACATTTCCCAGGAACCCCATCAATAAAAATTCTATATTCTAACAAAGCAAATGACATTCTGACTGCAAACAAGAAGAGAGTTAATAACAAGATATAGAGATATATTTTTCCTCTGGAACTCAGAGAACTGATCAGACAGACCAGGGAGCAGGCAGCTTGCTCATATTTGCATCAGTTCAGTTCAGTCGCAGTCATATCCGACTCTTAGCGACCTCACGAATCACAGCACGCCAGGCCTCCCTGGCCANTGATGCTAAAGCTGAAACCCCAATACTTTGGCCACCTCATGAGAAGAGTTGACTCATTGGAAAAGACTCTGATGCTGGGAGGGATTGGGGGCAGGAGAAGAAGGGGACAACCGAGGATGAGATGGCTGGATGGCATCACGGACTCGATGGACGTGAGTCTGAGTGAACTCCAGGAGTTGGTGATGGACAGGGAAGCCTGGCATGCTATGATTCATGGGGTCGCAAAGAGTCGGACATGACTGAGCAACTGAACTGAACTGAACTGAACTGAATACATTTTTTTGGGTTCCCTTGAAATTCAAAACACCACATTGAAGACCACTCTCCCACGATATACTTATCAACATCAGGTTCATCAAATCTAGTGGGAAATTGAGCTTTGATAGACAATCATTCAAGAAATATTACTGAAAACCCATCATATTTAAAATGGTTATGCCAGTGTCTTGTGATACAATGGTGAATAAAGGATATTTGGCCATATTTAACATAAAAATAAAAAATAATTATAATACAAATTTATAATAAATTACTGACAATTAATTAAATGTATCTGTGACTATTGCTACAAAGCTGAATTGCACAGCATTAAAAGGTACATATATAATAAATTCTAACCTAGTTTCATAAGTGAGAAAAAGCTTACCTACGAAAAAGGACATTGAATCTCAAAATTCATGCATGAAAAGGAGATAATTTGCTGAAGCACTGCCAATAAATGGGCGAAAAATATTTTGCAGAGAGGATAAACAGCATACACAAAGGCCAAAGCATGTCAGAGGTGACAAAGTCAAAGCATGTGCTTTTATGGAGGATAGAAGCTGAGAAAACTAGACGGAGAGGATAGATGGACAGGAGGAAGATGGGAGAAGAAAAACATCATGCAGTTGTCTTCTGGACATAGTAAGAATCAGGGAGCCATGGGAAGTTACTGACTGGTTTTAGGCCAGAGAATAAATGGATCAGATTTGTATTTTTATACATGGCCTTGAATGCTGAGTAAACAATGGGCTGAACAGGGCAAGAGTGGATGCAATTGCAACTGTTCAGGTTGTGATGGTTTGAAATAGGTTGTTGGTAGTGAAAATGGAGAGAAGCATAGACTCAAAGGAGATTTAAGAGGCCCTGGCTTCTTCAAGCCATTAAGATTACTCTATGACAGTAAGTAGGTAGAATTAAAGTCAATGACAGATTGCATGATAGCCTCCTTTGAGAATGGAGTGAAATAGGCTGTGTAAAAGGCTGCCTCATTCAATCTGTTAATGCCAAGAATGAAGGCATTAAAAAAACCATGTGCACTAGCCTTGCATTATCTGTCATTATCCTGAGAAATACTGTAGACTATGAGCCTCAACAGAAGTTACATTCTACATACCAGTGGCTGCTCTCCAGTGCAAAAATGTATGATAGCACAAATCATAAACCAATTTTCAGAATTTGTATTTAGATCAACAAACTCTCATGCTGAACTGAACAATAACATTTCCAAGAAGATCCAACATTATTGTTATACACAGAAAGTGTGTAGGGAAACAGTTTAGAACTAAAATATCGCAAGAGTAAATATTGCTTTTACTGACAGAACAGTGAATCTAGAAAGTTGGTAAATCTTTGGGGACACCAATAAACTGGGAGGGTTTCAAAAGATTCCAATCCAAATTAAAGACATATCCTGCCTTATAGGAAGTGCTTGTCTTTTGCTTTGATCATATCTAGGTTTCTAACAGATCCAACGAATATTAACTATGAAACAGATTTGAACATTAAACATGGCTTCTCTGTTGGCCAGAGAGAAACGATAAAATCGTTTAATGATGTAGTACAGCATAAGAGAAAATCACAGTGCTGGGGATTTGGGGATTTTTCATTTTTACTCCATTTTTGCCAATAACTAGCTATGTGTCCTTTGCAAAGTGACTTAATCAACTTTTTATTTTACCATCCCTATCACAGAAGGATTCAGCTGGATGGTTTCCAAGGCTCTGCTCCTATCTATGATCACCGAAAATGTAACCATTTAAAATTTAGTGAAAACTAAGTTTTAAAAAATGTGCTAGAATCCTAGAAAGTTCAAAAACAATACAGCAGCATGAGTAACTAACATTTTCAGGTTTCAGATACAGAAACCAACCTGAATGTAAGGTGCCTTTCAATAAAAACTATGGGGCAGTTGTGAGTTTAAAATATTTATCTCCTGTTGACCTAACCACAGTCAATACAAGTCAGAGGCTTCACATACCCAGTGCAGAAAGAACTGAGTGTTAAAATCCTTTGTCTGACCATGTTAATGCTCACCAATACAGATTTCCACATTGCACTACTGGGGCTAGTAACAAAATGCCCACCAATGTAGTTAGGATTTTTCCTAACACACATACACAACAATAATAGTATAAAGAAACCATTTATTAAAAAGAAAAATGGGAGGCTTAAAATGATGATGAAAAAGTCAGAGTAAAAAATGGCAAATTGATCTGATGCAAAGAAAACATATTTAAACTATACTACAATGCAAAGCACATTAATTTTGACCTAATTAAAATTTAGATTTAGCCTTCTGATTTCAAAGTCACCATATAAACGAAATCTACTTAAAGAATGTGTGCATGGATGACTGAAATATTGGCTGCATAGTTTGGGCTGTGTAAGATGAGTACTTGTCTCACAATAAAGAAAACAGAATCTGGAAAATGGCCACTCTAAGCACTAAGTCAACAGTTGCTGTTTCACTCACCCACTTATTCATTCATTTTTAAAGAAAATTTTCTCTGTGCTCACATCTGTTTCAGGTTCTGGGATAACTCATTCATTCAAAACAGTTTATGCAACATCTGTGCTTGGATCTGTGGATACAAAATGAGTAAGCCACAGCCTTGGCTGTCAAGGAACTTATCGTCCAGTAGAAGCCAGACCTAAACACATACAAGGGAAATGAATGCAGTGGTCTCTCTGACTGGTAGTGTGTGCAGCATAAAGTCAGGTCACAAAAGAAGACGTGCCAAACAGCAGAAAACAGCTACAGAAATTCAGAGCATACAAAGAAAATACATTTCTCCCTGTCACCTCTACTGGCTTTTTTAACGCTTCAAAAATTTCAGGGATTTTTATGTGGACACTCATGTTTTTCATCTGGAGGCCAATGAAGAGGAAACATTTGCTCAGGATGGATAAAGCAGTATTTACAATCAGTGAGATTTATTCAACCTGTTTGGACATGTACTGCCAGGATGAACATTTTCTTCCAGAAATAAAGATTAGAGGAGATAAACACATTCCAATCAGTTGTCCACTTCCAGCATTTTGATTTTATTTTGTGATCTTTTCTACTAGACATCTTCCTGTGGTTAGTCCAACACATAATTTATGTGTATTCAAATTTATGAAAATTCAAATTTCCAAATTACTCAATGAACAGAATAGGTCAGATTTCTCATTAGTTTCTCTAACCCTTGATTTAATTTGTTTTATATATTATACCTGTGTTAGTTCATTATCTCTCTTCTCAGGTTGCTTTTACCTCTATTATGTCCTTCAAATTTTATCTTCTCCTTCCTGTTTCCACTGCAAGTGTCCTACTTCAAAGGCGAGTACCTCTCACCCTATACTATTGTAATTGCCTCCAGCCTTATCTCTAGACCTCTGGTTGCACCCTGCTCCTTCTAATCTATAAATTATTGCTAAATGAATTTACCTGGAGTTGAACTTGATCATGTTGTCCCTAGTTGGAACACCTTCAGAAGCCACCAACTGCCTCCCATACTAAGTACAAAACTTCTCAGCTGATACATGAAAGTCCTTTAAAGCCTGGCTATTCAAAAGTGTGGTCTGCATACCAGCAACAGCAGCATCACCTTGGAGTTTATTAGAAATGCAGATTCCTGGGTCTTAGCTCAAATCTCTGATTCGGGCACTTTTAACTTTTGAAAAGTCTTGCTCTAAAGCAGCAATCCTCAACTTGGCGGGTACCAGGGACCAGTTTCATGGAAGACAATTTTTCCACAAAGGGTGGGTGGGATGGTTTGAGTGGGATTCAAATGCATGCATTACATTTATTGTGCACAGTATTTCTATTACTACTACATGCGCCCCACCTCAGATCACCAGGCATTAGATCCCAGAGGTTGGGCACGCCTGCTCTAAAGCACCACTAATCTGCCTTCCTATTTTTCTTGCCCATTACCCCTTTCCTTAGCCCCACTGTACAACTACATTAGTCCCCAGAGCACCAATCTGACTTTGAACTGCATAATGACTCCAATTCCAAATGCCACAAAACATAGCATTCTGTTGTGGTGAACTTGTCTTATTATCATTTTTTACTTCCTTGAAGGCAGACGTTAACAGATGATTCATCTCTGTCTCTCAGTGTGATGGTAAGCAAATCGAGTTCCCATTCTCTGGGTGATACTCAACACTTGCTCAACTTGGCCATGAGAAGAAAATCTGCAACTTCATTTTCAATTTATTTTTATCCTACTCTTTAATTCCCTGGTGGCTCAGATGGCAAAAGCATCTGCCTACAATGCAGGAGACCTGGGTTAGATTCCTGAGTTGGGAAGATCCCCTGGAGAAGGAAATGGCAACCCACTCCGGTACTCTTGCCTGGAAAATTTCATGGACAGAGGAGCCTAGTAGGCTACAGTCCATGGGGTCGCAAAGAGTCAGACAGGACTGAGCGACTTTACTTTCACTTTCACTCTCACTCTTTAATTTTCTATGTTATTTAGATTTCTAATGTGCATTATATATTAATATATTGCAGTGCTTAGTCACTCAGTCATGTCCGACTCTTTGCAACCCCATGGACTATAGTCCACCAGGCTCCTCTGTCCATGGGGATTCTCCAGGCAAGAATACTGGAGTGGATTGCCATGCGTTATTCGAGGGGATCTTCCCGACCCAGGAATCAAACCCAGGTCTCCCACATTGCAGGCAGATTTTTTACCAGCTGAGCTACAAGAGAAGCCCTAATTAATATAATTATGCATAGCAATTCCTTGTTAATAGATAAATACTGCTTGCCCCCAAATATTTTGACCAATACGATTGTATGATCAAAAATGTTTGCAGACCACTTTCGGACACACCAAGTATACGGTGTTCTACAGGAATTACACAGCTCTTTGTGAACTGAACCTAAACTTTACAACTGATTCCACTGCAGCATGTAGAGGCAAGAGAGATTTTTTCATTTCATCAGACAAAAGTTTTCATGTTTAGAAGAAAGCTGCTGCAAAGTGCTAAAAGTTAGCATTTTCATTTCTTTATTGAATAAAAGGTAAGCCTAATGATATTTGTGAAAGGTCAATTGGGGAAGTCACATTAACCCAGAAATAAGGAACATTTATTCAAAATATATTGGCTTCAATAATCAAACAATGTGAAATTACAATTTAAGATTATTTCCTGATTGTGGTTCCAGTAACATAGCCTTTCTATAATTATGCCAGCTCTTTGAATATGAGTTAATTTTCTTACAATGGATTAGAGAATTCACTATACAAGACCTTCGCCCCTGAATCATGTCTAGCTTATTGAACCACTCCATAGCTTCACTTAGCACCTCCACTGACTTGACGAGTTCTTTCCTGCACAAGCTACTCTTGCCCTCTCCTTCCAGGCTAGGTCTCCTTGATATTCATTTAAAAACTTCCACCGGCTATAGCAAAATACTTACCNTAGCTTATTGAACCACTCCATAGCTTCACTTAGCACCTCCACTGACTTGACGAGTTCTTTCCTGCACAAGCTACTCTTGCCCTCTCCTTCCAGGCTAGGTCTCCTTGATATTCATTTAAAAACTTCCACCGGCTATAGCAAAATACTTACCACACTTTTTTGTAATGTCTTAGCTAACTTCTAAATTTTCTCAAGGACTAGAAGTGCTCTGAGGGCAGGGGTTATGCCTATAATGTTAAATGCTCTATTCAAGGTCCTTTGGTAACACAGTGGTGGTGGTGGTTGACTTATTTAGCCATGTCCGACTCTTTGCGAACCCCATGGACTGTAGCTCACCAGGCTCCTCTGTCCATGGGATTTCTCAGGCAAGAATACTCCAGTGGGTTGCCATTTCCTTCTCCAGGGGACCTTCCTGAAACAGGAATTGAACCCACGTCTCTGGCATTTGCAGGTGGATTCTTTACCACTGATCCACTTGGGAAGCCTTTGGTACATGGCAGGCAGTCCATAAAATTTGTTGCATAGATAAATAAACCAAGTTATACATTCATTACAAGATTTATAATGGAAATCTGGCCTCCTAGCTTAGCCTTAATATTGAATATCTGTAAAATGAGATACTACTGACTTTGCAGGATTTTTTTTTATTATATGAAATCAGGTATGTAAATCATGCCTTAATACTTAGAAATAGTACACATTAAGAAAATGCTAGCTGCTATTATTAGTATTATCATCAATATATTCTTACTATCTGTTTAAGTAAAATGAAGAAATCCATTGACAATGCTTTAAAGAAAATATTTCAATGGAACACAATATTATAAAATAAAACATAAAAACCATCTTCATGATTAAAATAGAATAAAACTGCCATAGCTAATGAACAAATTTNGATAGCAAATGAAACAACTGACAAAGGATTAATTTCCAAAATATACAAGCAGCTTATACAAGTTAGTACCAGAAAAACAAACAACCCAATCAAAAAGTGGGCAAAAGACCTAAACAGACATTTCTCCAAAGAAGACATACAGATGGCTAACACAAGGAAAGATGCTCAACAGTGTTCATTATTATGGAGAAGGCAATGGCACCCCACTACAGTACTCTTGCCTGGAAAATCCCATGGGAGGAGGAGCCTGGTAGGCTGCAGTCCATGGGGGTGCGAAGAGTCAGAAGCGACTGAGTGACTTCCCTTTCACTTTTCACTTTCATGCACTGGAGAAGGAAATGGCAACCCACTCCAGTGTTCTTGCCTGCAGAATCCCAGGGACGGGGGAGCCTGGTGGGCTGCCATCTATGGGGTCGCACAGAGTCAGACAGGACTGAAGCGACTTAGCAGCAGCAGCAGCAGCAACAGCTCATTATTAAAGAAATGCAAATCAAAACTACAATTTTATATCATTTCACACTGCTCAGAATGGCTATCATCCAAAAATTCACAAACAATAAATGCTGGAGGGGGTACAGAGAAAAGGGAATCCTCTTGTACTGTTGGTGGGAATGGAAATTGATACAGCCACAATGGAAGACAGTATGGAGATTCCTTTAAAAAAAACTAGGAATGAAACAACCATATGACCCAGCAATCCCTCTCCTAGGCATATACCCTGAAGAAACCAAAACTGAAAAAGACAAATGTACCCCAATGTTCACTGCAGCACTATTTACAATAGCTAGGACATGGAAGCAACCAAGTTGTCCATTGGCAAATGAATGGATAAAGAAGCTGTCATTTATATATACAATGGGATATTACTCCCCCATAAAAGGAACACATTTGAGTCATTTTTAATGAGATGGAAGAATCCAGAGCCTATTATACAGAATGAAGTTAGAAAAACAAATATTGTATATTAACATAAATATATAGGAATTCTAGAAAGTGGGTACTGATGAACCTATTTGCAAGGCAGCAGTGAAGATGCAGACACAGAGAAAAGAATTATGGATGTGGGCATGGGGAGGAAGGAGAGGGTGGAATGAACAAAGAGACTAGCATGGAAACATATACACTACCATATGTAAAATCGATGGCCACTGGGAATTTGCTGTATGACTTAGGGAACTCAAACAAGGGGTCACAAAGGGTCTGTGACAACCTATATAGGTATACATGTTTCCCTCCCTTTTGAACCNTGAACAAAGAGACTAGCATGGAAACATATACACTACCATATGTAAAATCGATGGCCACTGGGAATTTGCTGTATGACTTAGGGAACTCAAACAAGGGGTCACAAAGGGTCTGTGACAACCTATATAGGTGGGATGGGGGGAGGTTCAAAAGGGAGGGAAACATGTATACCTATGGCTACGTCACGTTAAAGTATGGCAGAAACCAATACAATATTGTAAAGCAGTTATCTTTCAATTAAAAATAAATAATTTTTTTTAAAAAGGAAATCACACAAATACTTTCCAGATTCTTTTCCATTATAGGTTAGTACAAGATGTTGAATACAGCTCCCTGTGCTATGCAGTAAATCCCTTGTTGCTCATCTATTTTATTTATAGCAGTTTGTGTCTGTTAATCCCATACTCCTAATTTAGCCCTCTCCTCCCTTTTCCCCTTTGGTGACCATGGACTTATTTTCTACATCTGTGAGTCTGTTTCTGTTTTGTATACAGATGCATTTGCATTATTGCAAATTTTAAATTAAAAAAATCACATATATAAAGATTTATTCTCTCAATTTATAATATCAGAATAGAAATATCTACTTTTACCTACTGAAAGTTCACTTTGATCATATGGCTCTAAGATGCTTATCATTGCACAGAAAGGAAAGCCAAGATGTTCTATTTACTTCTAGAGTTATGGTTCCCATTTCCCCCCTCTTGACCTTCATTCTACTCCACCACATAGCTGTGTTTAAACAATGTGAAATTCTTCTTTTACATTCAAGGACTAGAACTGTTAGTTGTTATTGTTTAATTAGTATTATTACTTGATCTATCCTGCCTGCCTAATAGCCTAATATTAGGACTATTGTTAAACTCAATCAAGATAATGAATAAGAAAATTCTCAGTAAATTATATAATGCCCTACCCAAGTAGACATTTTACCAGAATGAAAAATCCTTAAGTTATGATCATGTCTTTTTTGTTTACCATTGTATTCCTAAGGCTTTGCACAATGTGTGGAAAAGAAAAGTACAACAAATTTGGATTGAACTGGATTGCTTCTTTACCTCCAACTATATACAGGTTAACAATGTATATTTGAATAACAACTTTGATTCTTTTCAAATGTTAGGCAGAGAATGCATTATTATTGCTATTTCTACAGAAAAGGAGTAGCGGGATCAGAGATATTTAAGGGATATGCCACAGGTCACATATCGAATTGTTGGTAACACTGAGACTTAAAAGAGCAAGTCTGACCCTAAATCCAGCATTCATTCCACCACAATTTACTTTCCTTTCTGCTTCCATCACATGCTTTTGCCTCTAAGAATGTTGAAAAATGCATTATAATCAATGACTCCCCAGCTTGTGTGACAATTTAAACCTCTACAACTCCACCCCCGGCCCCCTGGTGGCTCAGTGGTAAAGAATCCACCTTCCAATACAGGAGATGCAAGAGATATAGGTTCGATCCTTGGGTCAAGAAGATCCCCTGGAAGAGGAAACCCACTCCAGTATTTTTGCCTAGAAAATTCCATGAACAGAGGATTCTGGTGGGCTGTAGTCCATAAGGTCACACAGAGTCAGACACGACTGAGCACACTTGCATCTCCATCTTCTGGACAGTTTTACACCTGAATTACCCGATACTGCTATAGTTCTTGCTATACATCAAAATGCTTTCAAAGTTTGTATAACCGAGGTTTAGGCCTTACTTTGCCATCAACTTGTGTGACTGTAACAAGTTACTTAACCGCTTTAGACTGTTGCTTTAAAAGAAAAGAAAAAGGAAAGATGTGCTACATAGTTGCTCAGATCGCTTTCAAATCTGAAATTTTTTAATGATTCTATGTCCACTGGTCACATTTATTCCCCTATTTCAAAAATTCTTGGTCTAGTACGAGTCCAGAGAGAAAACAGGTAATGTGACAATTAGTGATAAGAGCAGGTCTTTTTCATTTTCATGTTGTATAACATTTCTTCAGTAAGTCTGCCAAATGTCAAATAGGGTGGGTCATGGGATATCACATGCCACCCATCTGATATCAGTCATTTCAAATGACTGGTTCTTATGCTTTGAGAAAGAGACCTTTGAGATAGCATCCTAATTATTGAAAGGCTTCAGAAAATCCAAATGGATTAGATATATCACATGTATTCATATTTTCTAAACATATGTATATGATACAGTAATAAAGCATGCTAGATTCTTCACTATGACATTTTTACCAGTGGCTACTCCATGTATCATAATTATCCTATGCATGCATGACTGCATGCTCGATTGTATCCAACTCTTTGTGACCTCATGGACTGTANTAAACATATGTATATGATACAGTAATAAAGCATGCTAGATTCTTCACTATGACATTTTTACCAGTGGCTACTCCATGTATCATAATTATCCTATGCATGCATGACTGCATGCTCGATTGTATCCAACTCTTTGTGACCTCATGGACTGTAGCCCGCCAGACTTCTGTGTCTATCGAATTTCCCAGGCAAGACTACTGCAGTGGTTTTTCCATATCCTATTCCAAGTTATCCTGGGAGGAGTCTACAAAATATTTGATCACATAAAATTACCATCATAGTTTGGTATCTTCTAATCTAAGTGGATTCTTTGATAATCATTCTTCAAATGATTATNGCAAGACTACTGCAGTGGTTTTTCCATATCCTATTCCAAGTTATCCTGGGAGGAGTCTACAAAATATTTGATCACATAAAATTACCATCATAGTTTGGTATCTTCTAATCTAAGTGGATTCTTTGATAATCATTCTTCAAATGATTATCAAGCAGGGCAAAATTTTAGAGTGCTCGATTGATAGGAATGAGACAGCTGTAAGTATCTGAAATTAAAAGATTACATCAAAACAAATTTGGAATTATCCAGGTACCTGGAACTATATAGCCTGCTTTTTTTTTCTCATGAGAAAATTAGATCTAAACTTATAATAAATAAAACCACCACAAATGCTTCAGAAAGTCATAAGCACGCAGTAACCCCATTCATGGTTATCCACTGTACAACTTGTCTCGGGTTGCTGGAAGAGGTTAGTAACCCTAAAGATTTTTGACTCAGACAGACAAAAGGGAATATGATGGTTTAAAATACATACTTTCTGTGGCTAAGGGGAGGTGTCCAGGTAAGGGAGTAAAAGTGTTTTTATTGATTTTAAAAATAATATTCTTCAAAACAAGGAACAACTCTTTGAGTCTGAAGGGACCATATGAGAAACCCAGTGTTTAAACCATTTAGATATCGAGTAAAACATTTTTGCTTAATGACTGATGTCTGTTTTAACTACACAGAAGTGACTTGGCCACTTGATGCAAAGAACTGACTCACTGGAAAAGACCCTGATGCTGGGAAAGATTGAAGATGTGAGGAGAAGGGGACGACAGAGGATGAAATGGTTGGATGGCATCATCGACTCGAAGGACGTGAGTTTGAGCAAGCTCCAGGAGTTGGTGGTGGACAGTGAAGCCTATTGTCCTGCAGTCCATAGAGTCTCAAAGAGTCAGACATGACTGAGCGACTGAACTGAACTGAAGTGACTTGATTTTGTCTTTTCTAAGGAGATGATGTCTTTACCTTGACAAATGAGGTGGCAACAGTGAGCTCATGTGACACTATGCATAAAATTCTGCTGACTGTGTGTCACTGAAATGCTCCCTTATCTGATGAGAATAGAGGAATGATCAGTTATTCACAAACTCATAATTCTTCTACAAAAAAAAACAGTCACCAAAACAAAATAATTTGAAAATCTTGAGAGCCCTTATAACTTCTAGAGATTATATAGAATACATAAGTACTACATATAGAATATGTGTGAGTATATGTGTTTATGTATGAGCATATCTATGTTATACAAACNGTTGTTTCTACAGATCTTTTAAATCCTGCAACCATGATTTAAATACTCTCTTTGATCATCCTATCAGACACTGTGACTATTTTTGTCTTTCAACATTTGTGTTCAGATATTGAATAATCTTAGAGTTTAGCAAATGACATCATTGGTACTTGTCAAAATGTCTTCATAAAAAAAACCGTAAAAATTAAGTTTTCTCCAGTTTTATCTCTCATGTGCATTGTAGGATGCCTTACACTGTAGACACTAAGTTTGAGGAAATAAGTATGCTTACAAGGACTCTCCCAGATATTTAATATTTTAGTTAAATACCGTTACAACATCTGTATGCATTCCTCTGGAGCAGAGGATTCCCAGCTTCTCTCTTCCTCTGTGGAGCAGAGGATTCATCCAGCTTCCCCTATTGTTCATATTTTATATAACCACAAAAGAATGATTAACACCAGAAAATCATAGTTCATACAGTATGATGAACTGATGTGTGGATCTTATTCAAATTTCACCAGAAATTTCACTTAGAACCACTAAGGTTCTTTTCTGATGTATGGTCCAACTGATCCCACATTGTACTAGGCATCATATTTTAGTCTCCTCCAACCTTTGACAGTTCCAGAGTTTTCCTTGCCTTTCCTGACCTTGAAACTTTTCAAAATCCTGGTCAGTTATTTTGTAGTATATCCTTTAATTTGGATTTGTCTGATGTATTCTCATAACTAACTAGGTTGAAATTCCAGATGGTGGCAAAATTATCACAGAAGTGATGCTGTGTCCTTTGGAGTGCTTCATATAAGAGAACTCTATTTTTCATTAACTATTATCTCAGTAAAAATTACATTTTAAAGAAGATAAGATTACTAGATAAATTATCCTAAATAATTTAATGATTTTCACATGGTATAAATCAAACCTGACAAATTAAATACTGTTCATCCAATGGTTCTTTCTTCATGTCAATAAAACAAACAGCTAAGCAGTGAAAAAGTAAATAATAAATAAATACTGTTCATTCATACTCTTCAAAGGCAACTGAAATAAATATATAACTCAAAACATTATTTTAAGGTCTCTTGTTCTGGCTGAAACAGGAGTCATACAAGGGTTTTAAAAATTATATTATGATTAATATTTTTAACGCAAAACTAAAAATCTGTAGAAGCTACTAGAAATAACATCTCTTCACCCTACTGTTTCAGTATGTGCAATAGCATATCCTCTAATAGTTTTGTTAATTTAGTAGGTAATGACTGTTTGCTGTCTTTCTGTATGCACATTTCATATTCATTATATGTTCTAAACATAGCAATTAGTTCTTTTAAAACAATAGAGATATAACACTTCCACAATAGAAAAGCATATACTGCTTTACAACAATGGAATGCTTATAAAAAGACCTAAGTTAATAAATATATAAGTGAATATTGATCATTTGTACCACAGTGTTTCCTGACAATTACATTTTTCACATGGAAGATACAATGCCCCAATTTTGCTCATTAACAAAGCATTTTGTAGAAATCTTTGTCTCTTTACATTTTTTTTCCCTTCAAAATACTACCCCTCACTCATGTAAAGGATATAGGCAGAGTGAATACAGACTCAACAAGAAATGAAAACTTTGCTTTAATGATAAGAATGAAAGTAAAGGGTGCCAAAATTTTTCTTCATATCAGTAATAGTCCAGATGTTGATTTTTCTTCAACAAGTCTTACAAAGAAATGTAGCAACTTATCAATTGATTCTACTCTAAGTTTTATTGAGATTGTGTTGCAAATAGCTTTTGATTGCATCTGTTGGAAGATTTATTTTGAGCTTACAGTATGGTAACATTCATAGTATTCCAAGAAAGCAAGCCCAGAAACTTTTCTAAGTTTTCAACACACACACACACACACACACACACACACACACACACACACACAAATATTAATCATAACAATTTTAAGCTAATTGAATTTAAACAAACACCTGTTCACTGTGTTTCACTTAATCACTCCATGCTCAGCAAGCCTTATAAATAATAGTCTCTCAATATGTATCTATGTCTTCGTATTCTTATCTGTAAAATGATAATAATTGTACATGTTTACAATTTATTGTGAAACTACATTAAGATTTTTAAAATATTAGTATATAGTAAATGCTTAATAAAAGCCATGTGTTATTATACCATCTTTACTACTACCATCGTTTAACAGATTCTCACACAGAAACTATCCCCAAATTTCCAGAATTCAGTGGTTAACAATTTATCTAACTCACACTTTCAGTAAAATAGCACTTTTTTAACTCCTGAAGAAAGCACTTGTTCATGGACACATGTATGTTGGTTTTATATATTTTACTGTATTCCTTATTAAAATCAGAGTATGCTAAATGTAGCCTACAGGTACTTATTAACCTTTGTTTCTTTCTAGTGTCTTCTTATCACAGATGTTCGATAAAAATTTAATGAATTAAAACACCCTTACCACTGTTTACTAAGTTTCCACCTTAATAATATCCCTTTACATACATTAGGTGAAAGTTAATATTCAGATGACACCACCCTTATGGCAGAAAGTGAAGAAGAACTAAAGAGCCTCTTGATGAAAGTGAAAGAGGAGAGTGAAAAAGTTGGCTTAAAGCTCAACATTCAGAAAACGAAGATCATAGCATCTGTTCCCATCACTTCATGGCAAATAGATGGGAAAACGGTAGAAACAGTGGATGACTTTATTTTCCTGGGCTCCAAAATCACTGCAGATGGTGATTGCAGCAATGAAATTAGAAGACGCTTACTTCTTGGAAGGAAAGTTATGACCAACCTAGACAGCATATTAAAAAGCAGAGACATTACTTTGCCAACAAAGGTCCGTCTAGTCAAGGCTATGGTTTTTCTAGTGGTCATGTATGGATGTGAGAGTTGGACTATAAAGAAAGCTGAGCGCCAAAAAACTGATGCTTTTAAACGGTGGTGTTGGAGAAGACTCTTGAGAGTCCCTTGGACTGCAAGGAGATCCAACCAGTCCATCTTAAAGATCAGTCCTGGGTGTTCACTGGAAGGACTGATGTTGAAGTTGAAACTAACAATTTGGCCACATGATGTGAAGAGCTGACTCACTGGAAAGGACCCTGATGCTGGGAAAGATTGCGGGCAGGAGAAGGGGACAACAGAGGATGAGAATGTTGGATGGCATCACCGACTCGATGGACATGGGTTTGGGTGGACTCCAGCAGTTGGTGATGGATAGGGAGGCCTGGCATTCTGTGGTTCATGGAGTAGCAAAGAATTGGACACGACTGAGTGACTGAACTGAACTGAATGTTATATACTATACCTATTCCAGAAACGATTTTAGTAGATTATTTTATTTTTTAAACTCATGCCCAAGCACAGATTTTTAAATCCATTTCATGTTTTCACCACTGTTCTTTTCACTAAATGCCATGTTCTGGACAGTGGTTATTCCTTTATCATGGATCCAAGAATGAAGACACACAGAACAATGCCACAGCTGCTACATGGCATGTGACATGAGAGAGACATAAACCAATGCCACTAAAAGGTACTGAGATTTGGGAGTTATATGTTATCATTGTTTAACTATGCAGAAGCTCACTAACACAACTGGCTTACAAAAATATATTCAATAATGTAAGAAGATGACCAGGGAAATCAAGATAAATGAATAGCAAATATGAAAGCATAAGCTAAAGCCAGGAGAAAAAAGAGTATAGAAAGCTGTATATTACTGAGTTCTATTAAAAATTATAATGTTATTCTTCTGTTTACTATGTCTGATCTAATGTTCTATCATTTTCTATTATTTTTCTCATTAGTTACTCTTCAAACATTTCCTCTTCCCTTTCCACCTATCATTCTTCTCTCCCAGCTATTATCATGTTCCATAAAACATTCTCTGAAGGCTAAAAGATAGTTTAAAAAGGACTTCCCCTGTGACACCAGGATTTTCCAATGTCTCTGTTTTCCTCTCCTGCATACTACACGTGGACTCTGGGGAAATGGCTTACCACAGAACTCTACCATTGATTTCTGTAGCTGTCTGCAAGACATGGGTGATCAGGCTCACTTGTAAAACACTTAACACCCTTTCCAGAGTTCCTCTATACTGTGTTGAGACTGGAGCCAATGCCAGACTGAGAAATGATTCTCCTCAGTTTTACATTGTGCTTAAAAGGCTCCAACATGATGCTGATGGAAAAATTCTCATTGTTACTACTCAACACAGCCTTAATAATTTAAACACCAAAGTAAGTTAAAATGTTAAAAATATTAAAGATTAAGTGATGACATTTCAACTTTTCTTAATTCTCCTATATTCTTGTTAATGTCTCTTAAATGTTAATCTGGCATTATCCAGTGACTTCAGGAAATTAATACAGTTTTACCCAGTTTTCAACTGTCAGTTCTCCTATTAAATACTTGTAGGTGATGCTAAAATGCAATTTAACAACTGGAGAGTTATTTGTGCACCAGCAAGATTTAACCACTGACATTTTCCTCCTAGTGAAATCTCTAGTGTCATTCTGACATCATGCACTGAAGGATGACAAGTTCTCTTATTGCAAAATCAAAGATTACTTTGAAAAGGGCTGAATCAGCTTTGGAAGTAACAATGTCTGGCTGAAGGGATGTTTTAATGCATTCTAGTTATCTCAAGGCAAATCTGAGAGCTTATGGATTCAGCTTCTTGTGTGTGTGCACTTGAAAATGTGAAGTCATAAGGAATGGAAGCACATGAAGGAAAATATGTATTTAAATGTTAAGGAAGAGTTACATGTACAAATTAAAACTGCTTCAGTGATTTTTATTGAAAGTGCCAAAAGCTAAAATAAATAATACTGCACACTTGCTTTATAGAGTTCTTGTTAAAAGTCAACAAAAACACTAGGTTAAGCTATTCAATATACTAGGTCGATTCTAGCACACTTAATTTCAAAGGGCAAAGTGACTTTATAAAAGGTCACAAATTACATCAACATTATCATACATTTTAACTGGCAAGCCAACAGCTGCTGCATTTGCTAATCATACATACAACATTTAAGAAGTTACAGAGGAGAAATTATTTCTTTTTCAAACAATTTAGGATTTTAGATATGTTAATTAACAAAAAGTAAACAGTCATTAAATAGAACAGATATTTAAAGTTTAAATATCCTCAATTTAAAGTAGAAGATGTACTAAGGGAAGCTTCAAGTAAAGTAATTACATATATCCACTGCCTACTCAGGTGAAATTAAGTGAAGAAGAAAATCTCAAGAAAATTTAAAACACTCTAAGCTTTATTCTGCTGTGGTACCACTTGATAAGTGTGGTTCAGAAAGGGAAGAAAAAAATCTGTATGAAGCACCTTTGTAATTTTTACCCAAGTGGTGAAAGTGAAAGTGAAGCCGCTCAGTCGTGTCCAACTCTTAGAGACCCCACAGACTGCAGCCTACCAGGCTCCTCCGTCCATGGGATTTTCCAGGCAAGAGTACTGGAGTGGGGTGCCTTTGCCTTCTCCACTTGCCATTGCCAGGCACTGTTAATTCTAAGTGCTTTAAATAAAATAACCCATTCAACTTTCTTGGGTTAGGTACTATTATCTCTCATTTTACAGATGAAGTCTCTGCAGTATAGAGTGGTTAAGAAACTTGTCAAGGGTCAAACAGCTAGTGAGTGTTGGAGCCAGGATTTAATTCCAGGCAGCCTGACTCCAGAGTAATGAGTTCTCAGGTACCACCCTCCTCCTTCCTCTGGTCATGGATCTTTCTTAGGTGACACCACAGATGGTTGTAGCCATTGTGCCAGCAGTTACCTGGGACAACAGAGCCAAGACAGAATGAACATAGGGAGCCAGGGTCCTTTCTAACAGCTCCGTGGTGGTATAGTCATTAAGTCGTGTCCGACTCTTAGCGATCCCATGGACTGCAGCCTACCAGGCTCCTCTTTCCGTGGGATTTTCCAGGCAAGAGTACTGGAGTAGGTTGCCATTTCCTCCAAATGGTAGTACATGTTATTTCCATTACTTAAATTTTACCCCAAAGAATTATGCCTTAAACATATTGTATGTATCAACATTATGACATTTGTGCAGAGGAGAAAAAAAGAAACCTATGTGATATGTTTTGGCAATGAACCCCTTCCCCCCAGATGCGTATGCATGTGTGTGTGTATAATTTTTTGAAACAAAGCAAATAATTGTTGTCTAGCTGAGACCAAGGTAAGCAGTAAGCAATCCGGAGCAGCCTAACAGACTTTATGGCTGTGTACCATTAACGATATGAGTGTGGTCATCAACTTGAGATTCAACTCATCATAGCCTAGATCTAAGAAGATTCCTACTTCCACAAATTAAGGGCTACTGAACAGGGTCAGTTCAGATACAAGCTCTTATTATGTTACGACTATATATTCAGCACTTTCCAGCTATTATATTAGGCCAATCTCCTCTCCCTATCTCTGCCTCAGTTTTCTCCTAACAATTCTTCCCTTGCCTATAGTCCCCAATATATTGAACATTTACTATTACACCTCACACATTGTGCTAAGCATTTACTGAATAATCAAAACAATCCCAGAAGGTCCTTACTGAAAGATAGCATACTTAACAGGAAGAGAAACTAGGCTCAGTTACTTCTTCTGGATCACACAGGAAGTACCCTAATCAGGATGCCTGTTTATAAGTGAAAGCCCAAACATTTTATTTTTATTTATTTATTTTTTTAAAATCGTTTTTATTTGGCTGCATCTGATCTTCACTCCGAGTATGCAAGACCTCTTGGAATCTTGCTATACCCGGGATTAAACCCACATTCCCTGCATTGTAAGGCAGATTCTTTACCACTGAGCCACCACGGAAGTCCCCAAACATTTTAATTACCAAGCTATATGATTATGTAGTGACAGTACTAAAGGTTTTTTTTTTTGTTGTTTTTTTTTGTTTGTTTTTTACTACAACCATGTTACTCAGCAAAAGAGAACATTCTGCAGTGGACTCATCAATTTGCTGCTGTAGGAAATTTAAAATTTACTTTCACAAAGCTAACAGAATGCTTAGAGGGAAGGAGAATTTGATTTAACTGTCTGGAGTCCAGGGTTCTAGTCCAGCTATCTCATTAAATGAATGTCCAACACTGTGAAAGTCTTTACATAATTCATCTAAAACTTTATTAAAGATTTCAGAATTAGCACAAATGGATATGCTGTTATGCCCTGTAGGGGTAGGTTAGGAGAGAACTAGTAAAGCACTGGCATTAAAACAAAGCAAAAATTAAGTTATAGTAGCCATGTCAAAATAAATCAAACTTGTATAAATGTTCTACTGATTTGCAGGAAATAGAGAGTACAGAGAAGGACATTAAACTACATTTCAGGGATGTACTCAGTAAAAAATCGGATTATAGCAAATTTTATAAGACAGATTACTTTGAATCCTCACCAAAAATCTGCAAGGGGGCAAAAAGATGGAATGGAAGCCTATCAATTAAAAAAGACAAAATATAGTTCAACCAATCATGATTCACGGACTTTATTGGATCCTAATTTAAATTTGAAAATTATTTCTATAATTGTTGATAAAAATAAATTGCTATATCATTTTAGGTGAGATAATCACTTTATGTTAAAAAGAGACTTATATCTATATATGAAATGATAAGTTTTAAATTCTCCATAACAACAAAACATAGGCAGTGGACCCAGAGAATCAGATAAGCATTACCAAATAAACCTAAGACAAGAGACTCATGTTGGAAAATGGAATTAAAGTAGGACTCATTGACTTCTTGATGCCACTCTTTGAGTCCTGAGTGGAGAGAAAGGAACACTATCTTGATAGACACAAAAGAGGCCAACACAGGAACTTAAAGTGAATGTGGGAGCACAGTGAACTATCAAGACAAGCATGGTCACCCACAGACTTGTTGAGAGAAGAAAGAACAGTGAATTCTGGAGTGATCTAAGATGGGTAGAAAAAAGAAGCAGGGCAATGATGTTATATAACCATGATGGTATAAATTTGTTAACTAGTGGAAATACATGTTGTGAGCAAAACATTGCTATTTGTTAAATGTTAAAAGTGAAGCATGGCTTCCCAGGTGGCACACTGGTAAAGAATTCACCTGCTAATGTGGGAGACGCAGGTTCGATCGCTGGGTCAGGAAGATCCTCTGGAGGAGGAAATGGCAACTCTAGTATTCCTGCCTAGAAAATCTCATGGACAGAGGAGCCTGCAGGGCTGCTGTCCATGGGGTCACAAAGAGTGACTGAGCGCAACTGAGTGATGGAACACAACTGAGTGACAGAGCACATGTGCCAAAGTGAATCATGGCACACCTATTAGATTGGCTTAATTCCACACAGGTTGCACAGCAGAAACTAACACAATATTGTAAAGCAATCATACCCCCTCCCCAAATAAAAGCACACACACACAAAAGGGGGGAAAAAAGCAAAACAAATTTAGCAAAAATTTTAAAGGCAAAACAAAGCTGCAATTTCATCAACCTCTGAAATTTGTAGGCACATACACAATCCATTCAACATTCACACAAATTTCCATTTTATTCACTCATCTTGCATCAGTTCAGTTCAGTCGCTCAGTCGTGGCCGACTCTTTGCGATAATTACTGACATTACAGAAGGTGCATGCATGCTCAGTCATGTTCAATTCTTTGCAACCCCGTGGACTGTACACAACCAGGTTCTTCTGCTCAAGGGATTGTCCAGGCAAGAATACTGAAATAGGCTGCCATTTTCTCCTCCAGTGTTTCCTCCCCACCCAGGGATCAAACCCAGGTCTCCTGCATCTCCTGTATTGGCAGGTGGATTCTTTACCACTGAGCCACCTGGGAAGCTCACAGAAGGTAGAAAATGTATTTAAAATGTGTGGTTTTGCTTTAATATATTGCTGTTTTATATAACTGTTAGTATTATAATCTCCCAACACACAGTTACCACTTCTCACTCATTCTATTTTGTAGCATAATATTTTCCTATATTATAATTATTTTAGGTGTGTCTAATTCTTTGAATAGAACATCCTGATTTTTTTAATGCCTCAGTAAAGTATTTCTTATTGTAACTCCAGGGACTAAGCACTTAATAATGCATGTTAAAATCTAAAACAAAACAAAACAAAATCCCCCAAAGTAATAACACCAAATGCTGGTGAAGATGTGGAGTAACAGGAAATTCTTTCATTGCTAGTGGGAATGTAAAATGGTACAGTCACTTTGGAAGATAGTTTGACATTTTCTTACAAAGAAAAATATAACATTACCATCCAAAAACACATTCCTAAGCATTTACCAAAATGACAATTTATGTACACAAATAACCTGCATGCAAATACTTGTAGCAGCTTTAGTCATAACTGCTAAAAATTGGAAGCAACCAGGATGCCCTTCAACATGTGAATGTATAAGTACTCTGTGGTACACCCTTGCAATGTAATATTATTTAATGATAAACAGAAATTAGCTATTAAGCCATGACAAGATACTGAGGAAATTTAAATGCAAAAAGAGAAACAGCTTGTCTGAAACGCTTGTCTGTATGATTCCAACTATATGACATACTGGAAAAGGCAAAACTATGGAGACAATAAAAAGATCAGTGGTTACCAGAGGTTGGGGTGGGTTGGGCAAGAGAAGAAGATGATGAGTGATGTTGAGCATCTTTTCATGTGTTTGTTAGCCATCCGTATGTCTTCTTTGGAGAAATGTCTATTGAGTTCTTTGGCCCATTTTTTGATCGGGTCGTTTATTTTTCTGGAGTTGAGCTGTATAAGTTGCTTGTATATTTTTGAGATTAGTTGTTTGTCAGTTGCTTCATTTGCTATTGTTTTCTCCCATTCAGAAGGCTGTCTTTTCACCTTACTTATAGTTTCCTTTGTTGTGCTCTTCAATAAAAATTTAAAAATAACACATCAACATTAGTTCATATTGTGATAAATTCACCATATTAATGCAAGATGTTAATGGGGAAACTGGGGGTGGAGGGAAAGGATGTCTACAAGAACCCTCTTCATTTACTGTCCAATTTTTCAGTAGACCCAAAACTGCTCTAAAAATATATTACTTTTTTAAGGAGAGCATAACTTTTAAAATATGAAATCAGAATTATTTGCATTCCAGGCTGATAAGTCAAGACCTGAGGGAGAACTCAGTGATTTGTCACTTGTCTTCCTCTTCATGCTCCAAGCTAGTGATCTGGGACACGAAGATATCACTGAGTATGAGTTCTGTCTTTGGGATCCTTGTATTCCCCAGAGGGGCTGACATTGCTTTTGAGGGTGTGTCACTTTTCATATAACCACTCAGTGCAGAAATAACTGTTCCAATTAGCAAAGGGGGGACACATGTACACCCATGGTGGATTCACGTTGATGTATGGCAAAACCAACACAATACTGTAAAGTAAAAATAATAATAATAATAATAAATAAATGATAAATGATTAAAAAAAATAGAAAAGTGTTAGTTGCTCAGTCCTGTCTGATTCGTTGTGACCTCAAGGATTATAGCCTGCCAGGCACCTCTGCCCATGGAATTCTCCAGCCAATAATACTGGAGTGGATAGCCATGCCTTTCTCAAGGGAATCTTTCCAACTCAGGGATCAAACCTGCATCCTGCATTGGCAGGTGGATTCTTAACCATCTGAGCCACAAAAGAAGCACAATGTAAAAGTCTGTGGTTCTCCAGACTGGAGGGATTTAAGTGGTTTTGATTGGTGGATGCTCTTGGAAACTTACTCAGGTTAGCAAAATGTGACATTGCTAACATTTGGTCTGCCATCCACCAGGTATCTGATCTAGCAGGAAACAGATGTTCATTATTACACCAGTAAACTTACTTTCAGAATTAAAGGTATTTTATTATGGGGGTACAGAGAGGGGCAAAGATGCCAGTTATGCCCAATCTGTCCAAAAGAGAATGTCCCAGGACCAGTAATCAGAGTGTGTGTTTACATTACCAGTCTATCTATCCACCTAAATATTAGTCATTCAGTCCTTACCTGACTCTTTCCAACCCCATGGACTATAGCTCACAAGGCACATCTGTCCATGGAATTCTCCAGGCAAGAATACTGCCATTCCTTTCTTCAGGGGATCTTAGGAAGAACTAATTAATTCACGCATATTCAAACCAGTCCTAAAAAGTCAGACTACAAAATGCATTCAGCAAAATCATTATAATCGATGATGATAATAGCAGTAATAATACTAATAATAAGATGGATAGTGATATCAAGATAAATTTAAAAAGAGAGAGTTAGCAATGAAGAATAACACTGTTGTTGTTCAGTCACTCAGTCATGTCTGATTCTTTGCGAACCCATGGACTACAGCATGCTAGGATCCCCTGTCCATCACCAACTCCTGGAGCTTGCTCAAATTCATGTCCATTGAGTCAGAGATGCCATGCAACCATCTAGTTCTCTGTCCTCCTCTTCTCATTCTGCCTTCAATTTTTCCCAACATCAGGGTGGAATAACATTATAGAGCTCTTAATTATGGAAGACCAGTGGTTGGGCTCGGAGAAGGCAATGGCACCCCACTCTAGTATTCTTGCTTGGAAAATCCCATGGATGGAGGAGCCTGGTGGGCTGCAGTCCATGGGATCATGAAGTCGGACACAACTGAGCAACTTCACTTTCACTTTTCACTCTCATGCATTGGAGAAGGGAATGGCAACCCACTCCAGTGTTCTTGCCTGGAGAATCCCAGAGACAGAAGAGCCTGGTAGGCTGCCATCTCTGGGGTCGCACAGAGTCGGACACGACTGAAGCGACTTAGCAGCAGCAGCAGCAGCAGTGGTTGGGCTTAGAGCTCTCTGGCCCCTGCACTTACAGGGAATCATGGCCAGTGAAGTCATTTGCAGAGTCCATGGGACAAAAAGAAGCCAGTTCTTCAGAAGGCACACAGTGTTTATTATTAAGATGCACGCACACTGTGCATTATCTTTATCTGAAACTTTGGGACCAAGATATGTTGAAAAAACAATCTTTTTGAATATTTGAAATTAATACAGTATGTATATACCAAATATTTTGAAAAGTCTCCAGGATGCCCTATGGAAACACCCTAGATTTAAACCTACAAATATTTCTGCACTTAAACGTATAAATACCTAAACTTCAGGGAATAAATAGGTTCAGCTCAAGTTACCCTCAAATGAACTTTGGCATCAGATTTAGAGAAAGTACCATTTTGAGACAGTTGGAGATTTGGGGACTGCAGATACTAGGAGCGTGGCTTCTTGCACAGTCTTCTTCCAGTAAAGCCCAGGGGATGAAGCTCTATCACAGCCACTGGAGTCAAGGACAGTGGACACATTGAATAACGCAAGCTCCCTGAGCTTCTATTTGATCAAATAACAGATCTTTTTTGTTTGAATACCCAGAGAAGTGGTTCTCAAATTCTAGTATGGACCAGAATTCCCCACCCTGGAGTAGGATAGTTTCTAAGCCTTTGGTATTCTTACCCAGTTCTCCAGGTGCCTGATGGCTATCAAATTTGAGAGCCAGAAGCACTACTGAACTCTGACAATGCTGCATCACCAGTTCAAAGAGTTTCAAAGGTTAAAACAACAACCAATTAGCTTTGCCTTCTTTCTTTAAAAAAAAAATGAGAAATTTTAATGGATATGAGCCCCAAATGACCTTCCTCAGACTTTAGGGGAAGTATTACACTAAAGCAAGGTAAGAGACAGAAATCATATTTCCAAATTATTAGACAAGATTCTTTGATTAGTCTGCCCAGGACGGTTAGTGCATTCATTTAACCAGTGTATACAGGCATATGAACTAGAGAGTGTGCACAGTTCAAAGCCTTCCATGAATTCAAATTTATTCAATAAAATGAAACACCACATATTTTTTCTGCTACTATGAAAAATGGCAAGAGCCTTGCACTAAGATTTACTGCACGAAGTTGGCACTGGGCAACTAACTATATGTAATGTGAAATGCACTAACATATCACACAGCACCTGAATATAACACAGCTTTCTTCTCAGCAGTGGCTGATACTCCCACAGTCAAATTCAGGCTCTTAATCAACAGACTCCAGTGGAATGGTACATACAACTAACAGCCTCAATCCTTAATTACTGCCAAGATAGGGTAAATTTGACTTTACAAATCTGTGTTATTAATGCTTTGACATTTTCAGAATAAAATGTGTTTTAAAACACTGGTAGCCAAGTAAGCAATTTTTTAAGACTCTAAGTAAGCAAGGCAGGTAAAGGGAGGCAGAGTGGGAGAGGGAAAGGAAATTAACATCCATCCAGCACCTATGAAGNAAGTTTTCCTCTGGGAGTTTTATAGTTTCTGGTCTTATGTTTAGATCTTTAATCCATTTTGAGTTTATTTTTGTGTATGGTGTTAGAAAGCGTTCTAGTTTCATTCTTTTACAAGTGGTTGACCAGTTTTCCCAGCACCACTTGTTAAAGAAATTGTCTTTTCTCCATTTATATTCTTGCCTACTTTGTCAAAGATAAGGTGTCCATAGGTGTGTGAATTTATCTCTGGGCTTTGTATTTTGTCCCACTGATCTATATTTTTGTCTTTGTGCAGTACCATACTGTCTTGATGACTGTAGCTATGTAGTATAGCCTGAAGTCAGGCAGGTTGATTCCTCCAGTTCCATTCTTCTTTCTCAAGATGCTTTGGCTATTCAAGGTTTTTTGTATTTCCATACAAATTGTGAAATTATTTGTTCTAGTTAGGTGAAAAATACTGTTGGTAGCTTGATAGGGATTGCATTGAATCTATAGATTGCTTTGGATATTATACTCATTTTCACTATATTGATTCTTCCGATCCAAGAACATGGTCTATTTCTCCATCTATTTGTGTCCTCTTTGATTTCTTTCATCAGTGTTTTATAGTTTTCTATATAGGGGTCTTTTGTTTATTTAGGTAGATACATTCCTAAGTATTTTATTTTTTTCATTGCAATGGTGAATGGAATTGTTTCCTTAATTTCTCTTTCTGTTNTATTATACTCATTTTCACTATATTGATTCTTCCGATCCAAGAACATGGTCTATTTCTCCATCTATTTGTGTCCTCTTTGATTTCTTTCATCAGTGTTTTATAGTTTTCTATATAGGGGTCTTTTGTTTATTTAGGTAGATACATTCCTAAGTATTTTATTTTTTTCATTGCAATGGTGAATGGAATTGTTTCCTTAATTTCTCTTTCTGTTTTCTCATTGTTAGTGTATAGGAATGCAAGGGATTTCTGTGTGTTAATTTTATATCCTGCAACTTTACTATATTCATTTAATTTTCTGGTAGAGTCTTTAGGGTTTTCTATGTAGAGGATCATCTCATCTGCATACAGTTTTACTTCTTCTTTTCCAATCTGGATTCCTTTTATTTCTTTTTTCTGCTGTGATTGCTGTGGCCATAACTTCCAAAACTATGTTGAATAGTAGTGGTGAGAGTGGGCACCCTTTTCTTGTTCCTGACATTAGGGGAAATGCTTTCAATTTTTCACCATTTAGGATAATGTTTGCTGTGGGTTTGTCATATACAGTTTTTATTATGTTGAGGTACTTTTAAACCCCAGTTTCTTCCTTAATGCTTGCAAATAAAAGAAGCTCTCAGAAGGGCAGTCTCCTTCTATCATTCTCTAGTAAATATATCAGAGCTTGGAGTGGTTACTAAATTTGTCTAGATGATTTTTTTAATCAATTCATCTTATAGCCACTTTACATCTGAATCAGAATTGTGAATCAATCCACTTTACAGATGTAATGATGGTTAGTCTGAAAATTTTCCCCTTCAAAGAAAAATAGGAAGCTTGTTTTTTTTTTTAGACAATCACATTAATACTAAACTTGGCTATTAAAAATCCTCAGTTATTTCTTTATAGAAGCTAATTTACATTAACTATAGAAAAGTTAGAAAGATGGAAGAGAAGAATAATTCCACAACCTAGATGTAAAATTTTATTATACAGGTAATTCTAGTCATCCCCTATTAATTATCCCTAAACATACAAACACAAAATCATGAGTATAGACATTTATGCCTGTTATTTAAATAAAATCACTTCAGTAATAAGTTAGTTATACATATCTAAAACATTCATATAAGAAGATTCTAAATGAAAGTAAACTATATTTTCCTGAATATTTGTAAACCACCTTAGAGAGCAAAGCAGAAAAGGGCCCCAGAAGTAGTGGTTTTGAACTGCAAATGAGACAAAGAACATGGGACTGATTCAACTGTCTCTCTCCAGTACAGAGTGCCAAATATAAACCTAACTATTATTGTTCTTTTCTTGACTTGGTGTTCCACAAAATAAAATGAATACTTAATCATTCAAATACGACATTAAAAAATTTCCCCATCCATTAATTTATTCAACATTCTCATTAAGAAGCTATTTCTTAACTAATACTGTCCTGGAAATGGAGGAAACAAAGAAGAATAAGAGTTCCCACCCTTCAAGAACTCACAGTCAAATCAAAGATATAGATAAGTGAGCAGGAAATTATAATACAGTGTAATAACTGCTATGAGGGCCATAAGTAGAATAGAGATGCTAAACAATCCATGAAAGGGGAATCAGCAGTGAAGCCTTCCTAGAAGTTAATATAATTTCAGTCTCGAAGGACCAGTTGGTTTTAGCTAAGTAAAGAGACAAAAGGTGCTTAGGGAGGAGGAAGGGTGAGCCAAGAAAAGGAAGTAATAACAACAACAACAACAAAAACCTAAAGCAAGAGAGAAACTAGCAGGTTCTTCACTGTGAGTTAGTTAAGTGGGAAGAGGAGAAAAGAGAGGCCAGAAAGTTAAACAGGGGCCTTATATGCTAGGTCATAGGTATGAGTTATGGTCAAACGGCCATGAGGCAATATTGTAGGCTGAGGGCCTCTCATCTGTGAGCACACAGTGTTAACTGGCCTTCCTTAGTGATGGTATTTTTTAACACCAAATTCAAGGTGTTGTTAAATTTCTCCAATGTATATTTTCTATAAAATGGTTATTATTTTCCCTTTGGAACTATAAATAATTTGTGGGGAGATTATTTAAGATCATATGTTATAGATTGTGTCCCTCAAAATTCATATGTTTAAGCCTGAATCTTCAAAATGATTGTATGGGGGGGTGAAGCCTTTATTATTTTTATTATTGGGGGTGAGGTAATTAGATTTAGAAAAACTCAGGTGGTGGGGCCCTCATGATGGAATTAGTGCCCAAAGAAAAGACCAGAGAGGTTGCTCTTTTTCTCTCTGTCATGTGAGGACACAGCAAGAAGGACATCTTCAAGTCCAGAGAGGAATACACCAAATTCAGTATACACCAAATCTCCCAGCATCTTGATTTTGGATTTCTCAGACTCCAGATTTGTGAGAAATAGACATTTGTCATTTAACCCATACAGTCTGTGATATTTTGTTATGGTATCCTCAAATGACTAAGATAACATGAAAATAAGCTCTTCATGAAAACCTGATGATTACTGTGTGAAAAAATCTTGGTGGACATTGACCTATGAGTTCCAATTTGGGCAGGTTAAATTTAAGAAGCCTGTAGGAACTCCAAGTGGAGATGAAAAGTGGTAGTTCCTAGACTGGACTGACACTCAAACGATCAAGGCTAGTGATCTATTTTGGGAAGTCCACAGAGATTGGGACACAGTGAGGTTAAGAACAGAGATATTGTATATTTAAAAGGTAGACAGGGGACAGGTAAGGGGAGAGAAGCATTTGCTACAGCAGTAATTCTCAAAATGTGGTCCCTGGACTACCAGCATTGGCCTCATTTGAGTATTTCTAAAGCCTGGTTTCATATCTACGGAATTAGAAAATCTGGGGGTGATGCCCAGAATTATGTGTTTTGACAAGCCATCTAGGTGATTCTAATTCTTCTAGAGGTTGAAGACTACTGAAGTGGACACTGTGTGGGAAAGTATTTTGTCTAGGTCTATTAAGTTTAGACGATGCTAATGATGAAGAAGAAGAAGAAGAAGAAAGAGGAGGAAAACAAAACCACCACCACTTCGACCACCAAACTGTAGGATAATAAGCCTAACTTTCAAATTGCTTTAAAAATACTCTGTAAAAAACAGCATCATGTTATGAAATGAGTCATTTGAATTATTCAACAGGTGTTTGAATTACATATTAGAGATTAAGTTGGTCTTGAAGAACCACAGATAGTAATTACATATTGCCATGCATGACCGAAGGTACAGCTTAGCTATTGTTCTTTGTCCTTTAAAGAACCATTATCCAGAATTACAACTTGCTAGATATTTGTAATTTGCCTATTTCATGTGAGAAATGAATTATTCAAAGGTTCACACTATAGCTGAGGTACTATAAAAATATAAATTTACTACTCAATAGATACAAGCAATCACTTACTAATTATATTTTCAAAATGCCTCTAATTTAAATTCATGGGTGATTGATGCAGTAAGACAAGCAGCAAGCACAGAATATAATTTAATCAACAAATGACCCTAAGAAAAGTGGCGATGGTAAAACTTTCATTTAATTTTATGTCACTTTTCCATTTCTAAATTGTTAATTTAGGGTCTGTTCATAGGTGGGCATTCAATTTGTGACTTGCACTCATTAGAAAATAACTAACCACATTAAAAGGTCTTTTAAGGACAATGAACCATGCTTCACTATCTTCTTATCTTTTCATTTTGCTCTGAGTTCTTGACCAGCTATGAAATTTAACTTTTCCTGCACAGCTTAATATGTAAAAGTGTAACTCCCAAGATACCTTATGAAATTCTAATTATATTTAATGCTACACATTATTGAGAATAAAATTTTTAAATGAGAAAAATTAATCACAGATTTTGTGAAAATGTTTTTAAATTATGAAACCCAAGAGTAGTTATAATCAAACTTTTAATCACCTCTAGAAATTATCTCTGCAAAAAACATATTTTCAACTAAAATGGGCACTCAACTCACAAAGCCATATGTGGGGAAAAAATTGAATCACAAACCATTCCGTTTGCTCTTGACAGTCTGTGTCTGTGTCATTATATTATAAAATTATTAATACCTGTTCCTAGAAGCAGCCACTCTAACAACAAACTGAGCATTAAATATTGCCAAGCACTCCATTAAGTCAATTATAAGGATTACCTTTAATTCTTCTTCCAACACCAAATCATAGGTAAAATTATTCATATTGCACACACGGTATATTTGAGAACTAAAAGGTTATGTTGCAACTCCCCAAATCTAAACTCTCAGTCACTTTGCTCTATTAATGCTAGTTAACTAACCTGATTCTTTTAAAAAATATTTTAGAAATTTATTTAAAAGGAAGCCCATATATGTTTCTGAAAGGTCTTTCTGACTGAGTACCATTCTGCTAAAGCCTGCTGCCTTTCTATTCCTCACCAGGGAAATACACAGCAAAATGATGGCAGAGAGAACAGGACAAAAGCACACGTCTCTGAAATCCTAGTGTATGTTCCGGGGAGTAAGGTGACCATGTATTGCACAGCCCCAAACTCATGGCAAATAACAAACGGTGAATAAGCAACTATAGAGACATTTCCTGAATCTATTCACGTGTATTTCTTGTTCACATTCATCCTAAGGTGTTTCCTAAACTCAAAATGCAGACTAGCACAATATTCAGCATAAAGAGTACATTTATCATATGCAGTTAGGGGAATGTATAATATAATAATGACGAACACAATAAGCAATCCATTTAAGGATGTGGATTAAGCTGGCCATGACTCTTTCTGGCTAAAGGAAAGCCTTTAATAGTCAATTCTGAAAGTCATTTACTTAGGACAGCCTTTGTATTTTCTCTGTATGAGGCTTATAACAAATGAAACCCACAAAGCTTGAAATTCCACCAATTAAGTGCAGATTTTGGTAGGGGGTGAATCTAATTATCATTGTTAGAACTGCACTCTGACTAATTTGACCTATGATTCTCACAAATGGCACAGAGGGTCATTTTATAAAAATATGCTACTCAACCCAAGGCACTTTAAAAGAAGGCTGGTTAAAGAAGGCAAGTAAAGGGTAGAGGAATTCATGTTGGAAAAGCTCAAAGACATGAAGAATAAACCCTGATCATTTTTAGAGGAGCGTTAGAATCACAATCTTTTTTGCCAATCTTGTCTGTTCATATTTTATCTGCATATATAATACTAGTAATTGGTTCATTATTTTCCTTCTGCAAAATGCTGAGTCCTGGGATAGGTTTTGGAGATACAATAGTACAAGGTACACTATTCCTGTCTCAATGTACTTTTTGTGAACAATATATCTGTTAGGCCTAATTATCACTCAGTCAGGTAGCCCAGTGGTAAAGAATTCACCTGCAATGCAGGAGACACAGGTTCCATCCCTGGGTTAGGAAGATCCCCTGGAGCAGAAAATGGCAACCCACTCCAGATCCTTGCCTGGAAAATTCCATGGACAGAGGAACCTGGCAGGCTCCAGTCCCCGGGGTCACAAAGAGTTGGACATGACTGAGCACATGCACACACACCAAATTTTTATAATAAATGCCTATCTAAGTTTACAGTTAGTTTTACTTTATCAATACTTTCTTATTCTTTATAGGCTTTCTGCTTCTTTTAAAAATGGGAATTATTTGTTTTATCCCCAGCAAAAACGGTGACATGTGGCTTGCCAATTACATTGATGTTCCAGTTTCAATCATTACTTTTGTAAGAGTAACAATTTCAATTGCCAATCTGTGGGTTAACCTACAAAACCTTTCCCAGCAAGTGCCATTCTTTTACCAATCCTTCTCAGCAAGTCTTCATGTTAGATGTAGACTACATAGGTTGGATACACAGCCTATTTTAGGGCCATAGGGTGATTACAGTAAGTTTTCTTTCACATGCTCTAAAAAAATGAGCAAAGTATATCATTTATTCCATGCTAAATCTTTTCTATGCAATTTACTTTCTCAGAGGGAGTCTATTATGGCAAATGATGTCCTACGATCTATGTGAGAAGTATTAATTATTAGTGACAGATTTTTCTGAGTAATATAGGCCTCGGGGCAGGCTCTAACACATAGAACTCCAGTATTTTTTTACATAACTCACTTTTGATTGGTGGAGAGTTTATAAATATCTTTTGGGCCAATTCTCTCCCACGTCCTGACTGAAAAATAAAATTCAAGAAAGTGTTTGAAATGATAACTTTAGTATTTTAATATTTTACCATAAAGTATATTTATTTATATTTCTGTAGTTTTATCACCAACTTGTAAATTAAAATTCCATCCCCCCAAACGATGGAGGATGAATAGTGCAGTGATTAGGAAAGTCTGGAACAACATTGTCTATCACAAATACTATGCAAGTCAAAATGTGAGCCACATATATAGTTTTTAAATGTTCCTGTGGTCACATTCAAATAGGGAAAATAATAGCTGAAATTTATTTTCAGAATATATGTATTTAATGCAATACATCCAAAAGACTACCATTTCAACATGCAATCATTATTAAAACATAGTACTTTACTTCTTTTTCATATTAAGTTTTTGAAATTCAGTGTGTGTTTCACACTGACAGCACATTTCAGTTCAGACTAACCATATTTCAAGTGTTTAACAACCACATGTGGCCAGTGGCTGCTATGCTAGACAGCCCAGCTCCAAAATAAAACTTAAATGATTTTAAAATCTTTTAGCAATATCACTATACAAGTACACATTTTCTCTTCCTTGCTTGATATAGTTGCTCTTCAGTTGCATATTATAAGTAAAAGTAATGCTATAAAGACATAGCCTAAAGAAATTAGATATCCCATAAAATCACATCAATACACATTGCCCACAATTTATTATGGAATATGTCATAATGACATTTATCACAGAGAAGTCTTAACCATGTTTTACAGTTGAATATTTTCATATGTATCATCTGAATCTCTTAATACCAAATTTTATCTTTATCTGTTTACAAAGTTTCCTTCTAATCTAATTAAATTTTCAAAGATCTTTATTTTCTTTTTGTTTCCTGAACATAAAACCACTCTAAAAATGTTCTATTCTACAATTGACCTGATCCACTTGCATTTATAAATCTGAAATATGAAAGTACATATATACTCCCAATACTGACTGCTCTTCTATTTTTACATCGCCCCTTAGAAATTTCTTGTGCTTAGCCCAAGGGCATGGCTAGATAGTAAGAAAAGAAAGCTCTTTCTGAGCATGTCCTTCAGAATAATGTCAGAGTAAAGATCCACGCGTCAACTCAGAGCAACATCAAACACCAGGAGGCTCTGCAACCAGCAGTCTCTTGCAATGATTCTACTTTGTGTTATTCCTTAATCCTGACACCATTTAACCTTCCTACTGTTATTAATTGCTACTTTTGTTTTTTGCCTTTGCTAATCTTAAAGTCATAGGTATCACCAAACTTTGGAAAATGAATACTTCATGATGCTTTATTAGGAATCTTAGGTAACAGAAACATACAACGACTTCCCTTCAGGCTCATGACGGAGTAGAAAAACACCCAATGTACAGCCAAGCAAGAGACAGTTTAAAAGCCAAAAAAAATTTTAACCCAAGTGAATTAATTTTTCAGAGTATTTATTGTGGACTTTTCATGGCAATTAACTCTAACAAGTAGAAGATAGTATTTAATCTAATCTGTTAATACAGTTCACTTCATAAGAGACACATATTGCTTTCTAATCAGAAATGGAAATTTTCTTATACTAACAAAGATACATATAAAATGTAAATTAACGCTGACTAGTAAGAGTTTAAATCATGATGATCCACTTCACAATGGGTCATATTTCTAATAAAACTTAAAGAAATAGTTCCCTAATTTAAAAAAGGAATAGTTCTTGCTTATTGAATAAGTACTTTGTAGAGAATTATTGTACAGCCAAATAGAGATGTTACTTCAGTTAAATAACCTGTGATAATGCACTTTCCCCTCTATGTCTTCAATGTTAGTATAACAAAGTTCACAGGGAACTTTAAAGTATTAAATATCACCTATGCTGGCAAACATCAAGTCTCTATAAATTAGATTGTAAACTGGAAGTACGGAGAAGGCAATGGCACTCCAATGCAGTACTCTTGCCTGGAAACTCCCATGGACGGAGGAGCCTAGTAGACTGCAGTCCATGGGGTCACAGAGAGTGGGACACGACTGAGCGACTTCACTTTCACTTTTCACTTTCATGCATTGGGATAAATGCTACTTGGAGACCATGTATAATTCTTTTTATAACATTGCTGGATTAAAGTTGCTAATATTTTGTTGAGGCTTTTTTCTTTTCCCATCTATGTTTGTAAGTGATATTGATCTGCTGTTTTCTTTTCTTGTAATGTCTTGGTCTGGCTTTAGTATCAAGGTAATGCCGGCTTCACAGAATGAGTATTTCCTTCTCTTCAATTTTTTGAAAAGTTTCTGAGACAAAGATGGATTCATCCTTATATTTTCTCCTCTACAAATGTCAGTTCCCCTGGTTTCTTTCCTGATTTTTATTCATCCTTGATTTAGTGAAGTTTGAAAATAACATGACTAGGTGTAATTTTGTTGGCATTTATCCTGCCTGTTGACGTTTGAACTTCTTCATCTTGGTTTGGTGTCTGGAATTAATTTAAAGGAGATTCCTAGTTATTATTTCTTCATTTCTTTTCTTTTTTCTCCTTTTGATATTTGCATTACAAGTATACTACACCTTTGATAGTTATACACAGTTCTTGGATATTGTTTTGTTTTTCCCACCAGTCTTCTTTCTCTTCACTTTTCATCTTTCAAAGTTTCTTCTGGAGGGTGGGATGATTTGGGAGAATAGCATTGAAACATGTATATTATCATATAAGATACGAATCGCCAGTCTATGTTTGATACAGGATACAGGATGCTTGGGGCTGGTGCACGGGGATGATCCAGAGAGATGATATGGCGTGGGAGGCGGGAGGGGGGTTCAGGATTGGGAACTCATGTACACCCGTGGCTGATTCATGTCAATGTACGGCAAAACCAATACAGTATTGTAAAGCAAAATAAAGTAAAAATAAAAATTAAAAAAAAGAAAGTTTCTTCTGTCTCACTGTCAAGCTCAAAGATTCCTTTCTCATTTGTGTACAGTATAATAATAAGTCCATGAAAAGCATTTTTCAATGTTAGCACTTTTTTTGTATTCTTTATTATAATTTCCATCTCTCTTCTTACACTACCTATCTGCTCTTATAAATTGTTTAGTTTTCCATTAAAGTCCTTCTTAGCATATTAATCGTTGTGTGTGTGTGTGTGTGTGTGTGTGTGTGTGTGTGTGTGTTTTAAGGCCTGGCCTAATAATTCCAACACCCCTGTCATTTGTCTCTGGTTCTGATGCTTGTTCAGTCTCCTTAAAATGTGTATTTTTATTTTGCCTTTCAGTAAGCCTTGCGCTTTTTTTTATTGAGATATGAACATGATACAGGAAATGAAAGCAACTGTGGTAAATGGGCCTTTAGTAGTGGTGTAGTGTTAAAATGAAAGAGTAGTGGTATCTTTGAGTAGCAGTAGTTACTGTTACTACTACTACTACTGAAAGAGTAGTAGCTATATGAGAGATGTAGTGTTATGATGAAAGAGAACTATTCTGTATTCTCACAAATGTCAGTCTTTCAGTGACCTTCTGCACTGTGAACTTCATCAGTGTACCTCAGCTTGCTCTCCCTAACCCACCTGAGGTGGAACTGCATGGCCAGAAGGGACTAGAGTTTCGTATTTCCTTTTGCCTCAAAGACTGAGACAACATCCCAGCAGGTTTGGCTCCTGAGGGCAGGCTTTGTTAAGAATAACAAAAAACAAAAAAGACAACAACAACAAAAAAAAGAATAACAAAATGTCCAGGAATCTTTTGAAATAGTTTCCCTTCCCCTTGCCAAAATCACAGGGGGAGGTTTGCTCTGATATTCACCATGAGGTAGTGATCCTAGAGGTAAAAGTCACAAAAGCTCGGGAGTCCCCAAGACAGAGCCCTGCTGGAGTTTTTAACTCTCAGATTTGCCCACATTAAGTCTCCCATAATTTGTTAATTGCAGTTTATTTTCCTACTGCAGCACTGGTTCCAATGGAGGTTTCTTCTCGTGGGTGTCTACTTGGGTAAGCTCTTATTCTCTATATCTGCCTATTAGTCAAACTTTGGAAGCATGTTGTTACCCTGTGACTTTACTTCTAATGGTTTCTACATAGTCATGTTTTTTCCCCCCAATTTATTGATCTTTCTACTTGTTGCCATGACTGAGCAGTGACTACTAAGCTCTTGTCTTGCAATTTCATAAACTGGAAACCCACCTAACTGTTGGCTAAGTCTCTTTTCAGTGTGACTATAACATGGTCTGTTGATTTTCAGGATTTTGATCCATAAAGGACCTTGACGAAAAGATGGTGCTCACCTCTGGATATTTGAAGAATACAGAATGAAATATATTTACCCATAATCTCTGCCCAGTGTTCTTTTATTATTTAAATATGTGAAACATATGTTTATTCATATCTATATATATATATGTTTTTCTATATATACATGTGTACTTTTACTGTATTTAGTATATATTTGATACATTTACTTATATTTATGGTTAAATGCAAAATACTATTTTAAATGGTCTCAAGGACTTGGAATTGGGTTGTTTCTTATAGAAATGATTTTCTTATTTTTGGATTAACACATGTACTTCTAATATCTAAACATAACAGTTAATGACTCTTGATCTATATAGTTTAAAGAATCTATTGTGAACTAACTAGAAAATACAAATTCATACACACAGTGATATAATATACATGTGTACAATCAAAGGTACAAGAACTTATTATCATTTCAGTTCAGTAGCTAAGTCCTGTCTGACTCTTTGCAGCCCCATGGACTGCAGCATGCCAGGTTTTCCTCTCCATCACCAACTCCCGGAGCTTGCTCAAACTCATGTCCATTGAGTCAGTAATACCATCCAACCATCTCATCCTCTCTTGTCCTCTTCTCCTCACACCTTCAATCTTTCCTAGCATCAGGGTCTTTTCCAAGGAGTCAGTTCTCCCCATCAGGTGGCCAAGTATTGGAGCTTCAGCTTCAGCATCACTCCTTCCAATGAATATTCAGGACTGATTCCCATTAGGATTGACTGGTTTGATCTCCTTGTAGGTCAACGGAGTCTCAAGAGTCTTCTCCAACACCACAGTTCAAAAGCATCACTTCTTTGGTGCTCAGCTTTCTTTAGGGTCCAACTCTCACATCTATGACTACTGGAAAAACCATAGCTAGGACTAGTCAGAATTTTGTTGGCAAAGTAATGGCTCTGCTTTTTAATATGCTGTCAAGGTTGGTCATAGCTTTTCTTCCAAGGAGCAAGTGTCTTTTAATTTCATGGCTGCAGTCACCATCTGCAGTGATTTTGGAGCCCAGAAAAATAAAGGCAACCACCGTTTCCACTGTTTCCCCATCTATTTGCTATGAAGTGATAGGACTGGATGCCATGATCTTAGTTTTCTGAATGTTGAGCTTTAAGCCATCTTTTGCACTCTCTTCTTTCACTTTCATCAAGAGGCTCTTTAGTTCTTCTTCACTTTCTGCCATAAGGGTGGTATTATCTGCATATCTGAAGTTACTGATATTTCTCCCGGCAATCTTGATTCCAGCTGGTGCTTCTGACAGCCCAGGGTTTCTCATGATGTACTCTGCATAGAAGTTAAATAAGCAGGGTGACAATATANGTGCAGCACTTTCACAGCATCATCTTTTAGGATTTGAAATAGCTCAACTGGAATTCCATTACCTCCACTAGCTTTGTTCATAGTAATGCTTCCTAAGGCCCACTTGACTTCTGGATACAGAAGACTACATAATGTCCTAGTGGATGGTAGAGACCTAAGAGGGAAGGAGCCTGGGTTTTGAATATTGACTGAAACCAGTTGCATCGTATGAGGTATCTGAATTTGGCGGGGTGGGGGGGGACTGGTTTTTTTCATAGCAACTGACTTTATTATGGGCTTCCATGGTGTCTCAGATGGTAAAGAATCTACCTGCAATGCAGGAAGCCTGGTCGGGAAGATCTTCTGGAGAAGGGAATGGCAACCCGCTCCAGTATTCTTGCCAGAATAATTCCTTAGACAGAGGAGCCTGGTGGGCTATAGTCCATGAAGTCGCAAAGACTTGAACATGACAGAGTGACTAACACTTTCTCACTTTATTATAAAATATTTGACATAGGACACAGATTACTATTGCAACTCAGTGTGGATAGAATATATTATTCAAGATAAAGTGTTCAGATAAATGATTACTCGTACTGGAAAAAACTTAAAATCACTCTCTCACACCATTAAAGGACTGAATTCCTGATGGATTATAGATTTAAAGAGGTAAAGAAATTTTTTAATTATTGAAGAAAATACCAGAGAATATTTGTGTGATCTCATGGTAGGGAAGAATTCTTTAAATGAAACTCAAAGACAAACTATAAGGAAAAGATTAACAAACATGATTATATGAAAAGTAAGAGTTTTTGATTTTTAAAATATACTAATAAGGTGAAAATGCAACCTACAAACAGATAAAAGATTAATAATCAACCCCAAGCTGACAAAAATCATTATATGGGGGATAGATAGTTACCTCACACAAAAGACCAGAGCAATAAATGTAAAATGTTATTCAACATCACTATAATCAGAGAAATCTAAATTAAATGAGACAGCATTTTATCAAGTCTTTATATAATACTAAGAGTTAGTAAAAGTATGGAAATATGTGAGCTTCTATACACTAATGGTTTTAGGGTTTTTTGTGATACATTTTGGAAAAGAATATTGTATCATCTTGAAGTTTGTGTCCATATAAGTTGACTCATCAATTACATTCCTAGTCACTGGCACTGAAGACATTCTTGCTCATGTTCACCAGGAGACATAAACAATAATTTTCTCAGGAGTACAATTTATTAGAACAACCCTGAGATCAAGCCACTTCCCATCAGTAAGAACATAACTACAAAGTGTTATATAAATAGCAGTCAAAAGGATGGAACTACAGCTGTGCTTGCCCATGTGAGGAACCTCAGAGAAAATGTTGAATTACAAATGAGTCAGAAAAGATTACATGCATTATAGTATTTATATACAGTTGAAAACCACACAAAAACTACTCAGTGTACATGAACATGTATATATATCTGTGTGTGTGTACACATGTACATATACATATACTGGAACTTTTTTCAATTAAGAAGATGATAAATACACAATTAAGAAAGACTAATTATCCTTGCATGAGAGAAAAGACTACTGTTTCCCAGGGATACATGGTACTTCAAAGTATCAGCATCATTCTAGAATTTAGGTGATGGTTATGGAGTACATTTATTATTATTTATACCTTACATATACATTATTATAATATACATATAATATGCATGTATATTATGATCTGTGTATGAAATATTATATATCAAAACCAAAATGAGTTGTAAAATGATCTGCATGATACTGTTTTAATTTTCAAAATAGATGTCTATGTATAGAAAGCATAATATGTGGGAAAGATATACTCGCAGATGTTAATAGTAGTTATCTCTAGAATGCGGGATGATTTTAATTATGTACAACTCAGAAGAAATTAAGCACAATATAACTTTCCTTACTAAATAAAAACAGTATCAGATGAGGCTGTTAGAATCCTGGCAACTGATAATGATAATCCTGGCAACTGATAAAAAGAAGGTATAACTAGAATAGCAATGAAAGGAACTTGAGATGTTGGCAAAGAACTCAATGTCTCACAGCAACCACTCAATAATCTCCCATGTGTGCACTGCATTCCACAGGACTTAAAAAAAAAAAAAAAGAACTATTTGTGAAATCACCGCTCGAAAGACTCATTCTAAAGTATGTGAAGCTCCAAGTCAGCTCAGCATTGCGATTTTACAATATTAAATCAAGGCCAAGTTGATTTGGCACCTTTGGAAGAACAGACACTAGCAAAATGTCTCAAAACCACCTTACAATACATAAACCTAATCCAGTCTTTACAGCATTTTAGTGCAATGCTCTCTGAGGACCTGCTGCATAAAAACCAGCTTATCAATGTTTAACAGACTTCAGTACAATGTTGAATATAGGATTATAAACAAATAGAATCACATGAGGTAAAATCGTTAGGTTCCAGACCATTGGCAGCTAATTGAGGAGAGGGGCGTAGGAGGAGGTCATTTCTATATTTAGACCAACAAAAGTAAAAATAAAGCTGCTTTAAAAATCGGGGCACACATATAAGATTTATGTCACATTATTCTTTAACCTCATTTTAGAAAAAGATTCGGGAAAATGGCTCACCAACATAAAGAAGAGCAGAAGAGGAGTTGATTATTACATAAAGAAAGGCAGCAATATTAAGTATTTTGTTGCTATTGTTATTGTTGTTGGGGCCTAAATTCAAAGTTCAAGAATTTTACTAAAGGCTTTTTTAAACAAAGATTTCTGACAATGTAGCCCTAGCGTACAAAGCCTCAGATAAATGCCTTTAGGCTTAGAAAGTCACTTAAAGGAACATCTTAGACAAAACAGAATAGTCTTATAACAGTTGCATGAAACCGTAAAAGGATAAAAGGCAGAGATCTTCCAGTAAGCCTCTCTTTTATATTTCTTTTCAGTCTAATCTAATATTGGAAATTATTTTACTTATATGATTCTTTAAAAGAGAGGGGAAAAAAAATTAGGACACTTTTCAAAAACCTGGATTTATCCTTTTTAACTGTATAACACACCCAATTGGCTTCCCTGGTGGCTCAGACAGTAAAGAACCCGCCTGCAATGTGGGAGACCTGGGTTCAATCCCTGGGTTGGGAAGATCCCTGGATAAGGGGCATGGCAACCCAAGGACCCAGGCAGGCTACATACAGTCCATAGGGTTGGAAAGATTTGGACACGACTGAGTGACTTAGCATACAGCACAATACACCCAAGATATACTTGTTTGCTTTTCTGAATGTTCTTTTGTGACCTAGTATAAATATACTCTCTCTCTCCTAGTTTTTACATCCTTATTTGCAATTGAATACAATTAGTTGCACACATAATTTGCTTTATATTTCCCCCCTGATGATTGGAAAATATATTTACAAAATTGAAAATATATGTACACAGTAATGACCACAATCTTCAGGTACATGCAACAACATGGGATCAATCTCACAAGCATCATGATGAAAAAGACATGACACTAAGGAGTTAGTCAGACACTAAGGAGTACATCGTGTATGGTATCATTTATAAAAGGTACAAAAAGGAGAAAAAATAACCTATTTTCAGAAGCCTGAACAGCGGGTGCCTTTGCAGGTTAATGATTACAACAGAGCAAAAAGGGAGTTTCTGGGGATTTGGTAAGACTAAGTTACATGCTAATTTTCCAGATGTCTTCCATTTGTGAAAAATCAGTGGGCCCTCTAACCATGATATGTGTTTCTAACTATAGGAATATCTACCCCTCAAACTCCCTGTAAGTAAATAGTAACCATCCTCATGGTCTAAACCTCTAAGAATTGACTATTATGTGAAGCCAAATGCATCCTGATAGACACAGGTTCTCTGTGAAGGATCTGAGAATACAACCAATGGTCAACACTGTAGCATTAAGGGTAACATCATGAAATAAATTTAGTCTTATTCTGAGTATAACTGGATCAGGTAAGAGAGAAAGAAATTTCTTGAAGACTTTTCTAGAAGACTTGACAATCTAGAAGACTACTAAATTTTCAAGGAGGCTAGAAAGAACCCTCCTTCTGTGGATCCATAAAAAAGGAAGAGATAATCTTGTAATGTTGCTTTGTTTTTAACAAGTGGGCAAAGGTTCAAGGTTGATGCTGTTCTAACGTACTTACTGCTAAATTCTACCGAAATCTCTTTTGGATGGAAATGTTTTCTTTCTTTTCTTCCTGATAACTATAAATTGAGTTGAAATGTCCCAATAAGGCAGGGAAAGTCTCTCAAATGCAAAGTGTTTTCAATGCAGATATTACAAGGAACATATGCCAAATCAAACAGCATCATAAAAGCTTGAATTCAGTAAGAACATTCCAATTTGAAAAGTTTATTTTTAAAAATGCTTTCAAGCCAAATGTAAGTTTGCATACATTAAATGCTTTCAGCAACAAGAGAAAGGGTTTTGTAATTCCAAAGAGTGAGATCTTTGAGCCAAAAGAGAACAAACAATAATTTAAGATTCAAACACTCACAAAGATTCTAACTTTTGGGGATATGCTACAGATCACTGAAAATGATTACCTGACTACGGAAGGAACTTACTCTTAATTAAGATGAAAAACAAATTCATTCAGTTAACTTGAATCACTAGAAAGAAAGTGAAAATGTTAGTCGCTTAGTCCTGCCCAACTCTTCACAACCCCATGGACTACAGCCCACCAGGCTCCTCTGTCCATGTGGATTTTCAGGCAAGGATACTGGAGTAGTTTGCCATTTCCTTCTCCAGGAGATCTTCCAACCCAGGGATTGAACCTGGGTCTCCTGCACTGCAGGCAGATTCTTTACCGACTGAGCTACCAGGGATGCCCCTGAATAACTAGATGTTCACTTAATAGAACACATCATGAGCATTCAGTTTTCACCCAAGGGAGTAAAAGTGAAACAGTCCTCCTAAAATTGAGTTCCTTGTCCACATGTCTTTCTTGATTGGTTGATTCATTCAGTGATGAACTAGCAAATATTTTGGGAGCATCCCTGGTGGCTCAGATAGTAAAGAATCTGCCCACAAGGCAGAAGGCCTGGGTTCGATCCCTGGGTTGAGAAGATCCCCTGGAGAAGGAAATGACAACCGACGCCAGTATTCTTGCCTGGAGAATTTCATGGACAGAGGAACCTGGCGAGCTACAGTCCATGGGGTTGCAAAGAGTCAGACACGACTAAGCAGCTCACACACACACGCGCACACATACACAGACCTTTTGCTAAACATAGGATTTATGGGATTAAAGAATTTAGTGTGGGCTCTCAAGGAGATTACAATCTACTGAGGAAGGAAGATTTTATGCTGTAAACTGAAAGACTTTCTGTGGAGAAAAAAGGTGAGCGTTTTCATGAATGTGAGCGTACTGAGGCATGGAAAGGAGAAGAAGAGTTGAATCGACTTACAGTGGGCAGAGCTTGTGGAGGGCCTTCAAGATTTAAAAAAAAATCCATGGAAGATAACTGAGGCTGGGGTAAGAAGCATACAGCAGCCTTATAAATGGATGAGTTCAAGGAGGACTGGTTAAAGGCAAAGAGATCAGGTAACAATTTCCTGAAATCACACATCTACAATTGATAGAAGTTTGAGTGGTTACACAGATGGAAACAGCGATAACTGAGCTGTCACAGACACTGCAAAGAAAGAAGCTATAAACAACTAGACTATGGAGGTTAAAAAAGAAACCTCTCCAAGAGGGGGAAAGATTTGTATTTATCCTTTGCACATTTTAATTTCTGGCGATGCCTATGATTATCTGTAGCAGCAGAAACACCTCTAAGTATTTGCTAAGAGCAGTTTGTTTCAGGGTCTGTTCTACGGACAATTTTTTCCCCCTGTTACCATGACAATGCTGCCAAAGTACATTATCGATGTAAAGTTGCATTCCTTACTTCAAACACTTTAGTGGCAAAATACTGGATAAAGGGAATCATCATATTTAAATATATTTATGGAATTACTTTATATAAAAAGGCTTGATGCATTTTATTTAAAGGGTTACATATTGACTATTTTCTTTGGTTCACTGAATGATCAATGAATATTATAGTAGATCTTTTGCATCAGTTACCCTGAAGGTGTTCAGCCTCTTCTTCTCCATGGTTTTGCTTTACTTATGAGCTACAAAGCTAAAATATTTACCTTCCTAGGCTTTCCTGTAGCTAAAGGTAGCTAGATAACTTGATTTCTTGCCAAGAAGATGCAAGCAGAAATCTTTTGTTAGGAATATAAGGAAAGATTTTACCATGGATAGATTCAGCAAGCATTCCCCACCCTACATTTCTATTTCTTTTTTTTGCCCTTCCTTGCCCACCCAACCCCCCATTTTTCTGGAATATGAACACAGTATCTGGCTTGCTGCAGTAGTTCTGTGAACATGAGGATAAAATGCACAGACTAAAAAATGGTGCTTCAGAAAGACAGAAAAAAATTGAAATCTTAGTGGTGTATTACCACATCAGTACTCAAATGCATGCTTCTGGATATCTTTTTATATGAGAAAAATATATCTTTATCAGTTTAAGCTACTGACAGGTTTTCTGCTGCTTACAGCCAAACTCAATCCTTAAAATAACCATCATATACCAGAACTGGTATATACAAGGACGTATATGATAAAATCTCTATTCTCAAGACATTAAAATCTAATAAGATTAATAGATACGAGTGCTTATTTTTGTACAGAAATATGTTCAGCAATTTACATAAATCACCCAACATAATCCTCAGAGCAAAACTGTGAGATAGATGCTCTTGTATGTTCCCATTTTAAAGACGAGATCACTGAAGTAGAGGTTAATATGGATTTTGTCATATATGTTGTAAATGCTGAAACCCTGATTATAATCTAGAGAGCTGAATTCTAGAACTAAGGGACTAACACTGATGTCATAGTAGGAGGAAGAAAAACTAATATACAAAAAATTACAAAGCTATTTTAAAATATATTAATACATAGTAATACATGAGTGAAATGTTTAGAGGTTTTTAGAAATTAAAGAAGGATTAATTCTAATGTAATGCTCAAAATTCTCCATGCTAGACTTCACTAGCATGTGAACTGTGAACTTCCAGATGTTCAGGCTGGATTTAGAAAAGGCAGAGGAACCAGAGATAAAATTGCCAACATCCACTGGATCATAGAAAAAGCAAGAGAATTCCAGAAAAACACTTACTTCTGCTTCATTGACTATGCTAAAGCCTTAGACTATGTGGATCACAACAAATTGTGGAAAATTCTTCAAGAAATGGGCATACCAGACTACTTTACATGCCTCCTAAGAAACCTGTATGCAGGTCAAGAAGCAACAGTTAGAACCAGACATGGAACAACGGACTGGTTCCAAAATGGGAAAGGTGTATGACAAGGCTGCTTATTGTCACCCTGCTTATTTAGCTTATATGCAGAGTACATCATGTGAAATGATGGGCTGGATGAAGCAAAAGCCAGAATCAAGATTGCTGCAAGAAATATCAATAATCTCAGATATGTGGATGACACCACCCTTATGAAAGTGAAGAGGAACGGAGGAGCTCTTCATGAAGGTGAAATAGGAGAGTGAAAAAGTTGGCTTAAAACTCAACATTCAGAAAACTAAGATCATGGCATCTGATCCCATCACTTCATGGCAAATAGATGGGGAAACAATAGAAACACTGACAGACTTTAGTTTTTTGGGCTCCAAAATCACTGCAGATGGTGACTGCAGCCATGAAATTAAAAGACCCTTGCTCCTTGGAAGAAGAGCTATGACCAACCCAGACAGCATATTAAAAGATGGAGATATTATTTTGCCAACAAAGGTCTGTCTAGTTAAAGCTATGGGTTTCCAAGTAGCTATGTATGGGTGTGAGAATTGGACTATAAAGAAAGATGAGTAAGAAAGATGAGTGCCAAAAAATTGATGCTTTTGAACTGTGGTGTTGGAGAAGACTCTTGAGAGTCCCTTGGACTACAAGGAGATCAAACGAGTCCATCCTAAAGGAAATCAGTCCTGAATATTCATTGGAAGGACTGATGCTAAAGCTGAAACTCCAATACTTTGGCCACCTGATACAAGAGCCCACTCATTAGAAAAGGCCCTGATGCTGGGAAAGATTGAAGGCAGGAGGAGAAGGGGACAAGAGAGGACGAGATGTTGGATGGCATCACTGACTCAATGGACATGAGTTTGAGCAAGCTCCGGGAGATGGTAAAGGACAGGGAAGCCTGGTGTGCTGCAGTTCATGGGGTTGTAAATAGTTTTTGAATGTTGAGCCGCAAAGAGTTTGACACAACTGAGGGACTGAACAACAAAATGTCTAATGTAAAAGACTAAAATAAAGGGAAACTACTGATATTACTGTGATAATTGAAAGAACACCAATTTTTCATTGTGAGAACTTCACAGATGTCTATTCTTCTTAATTTTTATTTTATACAATAAAATAACAATGTTGCTTAACAATGTTGTGTTAATTTCAGGTATATAACAAAGTGATTCAGTTATACACATACACGTGTTTATTGTTCAAATGCTTTCTTTCCCTTTTAGATTATTACACAGTATTAAGCAGAGTTTCCTGTGCTGTATAGTAGGTCCTCTTTGGTTATTTATTTTAAATATAGCAGGTGTACATGTCCATCCCAAACTCCTAGATGAGAATCTGCTACTATGATGTAAGATTTTTAAATTGCTGCTTCATCTAATGAACCTAATTGTACATTAAACACTAAGGGGCAAAGTATAACACAAATTTTTAAAATATAAGTTCTAGCATCCAATGGACTTGGCTTTACATCCCTGTTCTGCCACTGATAACCTTATGAAACTTGGCTTCAGTCCCTTTTTCTAAGAATAAGAATTACAGATTTGTGATCCAGTAATATTGTAATTTGTTGAAATATTTAGTGCTAATTTGCATACTTATGAATTTTCCACAATCACTACCTAAAATAATGATTATTAACACTCAATATACTGTTATATGATCCAAACATAAAAATAACAAAATTTGATCTGCAGATGTTGAAGGATATATCTGAATCTTTGTTTTTACCTGGACCCTTAGTTTGTATACGTAAAACAAATCTTAATGTCTTCAATAATTAGTGATTAAATTAAAAAACAAATTTAAAAATTCTTCCTAGAATAATAGCTAATACCATAGTATTTTAAAGTTTCAAAATTATTATTAAACACTTAAGAAGAATAACTCTGTCCTCACAGAGTTTTAGTTGTAGAAGGAAAAAAAGATAACACTGTTTTAGCAATTCTTCCCCATTAAATAAGAAATAACTAACACTGTTTTTAAACTCTTTTTTAAAAATGCTACTTTATTATACAGAAAATGTATTCTAATACAGTGTTTCTCACACTTTCAGGTGCATTCCATTGATGTGGAGATCTTGTTGAATGGGAGATTCTGATTCAAGGTCTGGGCAGGGTCCNTTATTATTAAACACTTAAGAAGAATAACTCTGTCCTCACAGAGTTTTAGTTGTAGAAGGAAAAAAAGATAACACTGTTTTAGCAATTCTTCCCCATTAAATAAGAAATAACTAACACTGTTTTTAAACTCTTTTTTAAAAATGCTACTTTATTATACAGAAAATGTATTCTAATACAGTGTTTCTCACACTTTCAGGTGCATTCCATTGATGTGGAGATCTTGTTGAATGGGAGATTCTGATTCAAGGTCTGGGCAGGGTCCTGAAGTTTGGCATTTCTAACAAGTCCACAAGTGATGTCCAAGTTGCTGCTCCATGGATCATAGTTTGAGTAGTAAGACTCCAATAAGCAACTTGGTAATGACCATTTTAAGTGATGATACATTACAAAGTTAAATAGGATAACCAGGGAGAATATATCTTTAAACTACAACAACACAAAACTGGAGGGAACACTGGGAGCAATGGAAGATGCAAGACAGAAGAAAAAGAAGATCAGGAAAAAGCTGAGAGGTAGTGGTGGTGGAGAGTGTGGAAATGAAGCTGGATTCAAAGGGAACAGACCAGAAGTTTATAAGAAAAAGAAAAGAGGACATAGGGGAAACAGAAGAAAAGGATGAGAGAACTGTAGACTCGACTTCATCTATAGATGACAAGCTCTTCATTCTCCTAATTAAGTATCGGCTGGACAACTGTGAAGTGTCATTAGATCGTTCAAGTTTGTCTAACATACTATCATTAACCAGAAAATGGGTGTCCTTTCTAGTAAAATGGATATAGAGGTTTCAACTTTCATTTTACAAATTTGTGTAAATCCATACATAGTTAAATCCCAGAGCAAGAGACTATCAACTCTGCCCATGACCAAAAGAAGGCTTTGGAAAGCAAGGAGGTCATTTAAATCTAGGCCATTCACCCCAAGCAGGTTTGCTGTGCCTATGATCAGGTTTGAGATGGTTTAAGGATATAATTAAGTCCATTACATCTGATCAGGTCAAAGGTAATTTCATGTAGGAGAGGGTACATGGTCATCAGGGAGTTTTAAAAATAATGAAAATGATGAGGAAAAATGCTACTTATCTAGTCTTTTGGTGAAAGTGCATTTGCTGACATTTTTCCACAAATTGTAAGTTCAAAACCCATTCAACTTGTACAACACAAATGTGAGAGATGAGCTAAATGTGTGTGTGTTTAAGCTGTACAATAACTGTTGAAATCAGCTTGAGTGCTGTGGGATAAGATGCTTAACTCTAACCAAATGATTTTCAATGTTAAAAGGACAAGTTCCTGACCTAAATAACCAACAAAATATAGACAAGCAAGGAAGAAATGGGGATGACTAGTCTTAACCATTGAAATTAGTAGTTCACATTCATATTTGATTGAATGTATAAAAAGCTGAAAGTTTAACTCCTTGAACACTTTGGGAACATGAACAAATGATCTTAAGAATAGATTTTTTTCTCCTCTTGTACCTAGCTGGAAAAGCTTCAGTACTTGCTCTGCCCTTCTGGCAAAGAGACTTTGTCTTTTGTGTGCATTTAAGGCATTCTAATGTGTCTACATTCACTGGACTATAAGAATGAGAGCTTTCCTTTTAGTTCTACGAGTCCATCTAATGATATTCCTGTGGGTTTAGGATACCTTATGAAAGAACGCTCAAAATGGATGTGAAAACAGCAAAAGAATAACAAACTGTGGCAGGCAAGGAATTATTATCATTCCTCTCCGATTCCTAGGACATACTGATAGAAATTACTTAAAGGAGACTCAAAGTGTGAGTGTTACAATATTTTCTCAGTTCTCAGTAGATGTTATAAACTACATTACTGATGCTATGACTGAATAAACCAACCAAAGTTACACTTAAATATGGGCTTATTGACTAAGTTTATAGCCAAATGACTTGTTTCATATTTCTGTTGCACTGACCCTCTTGACATAGAAATCATGACATGGAATGATATGCCATATCCATTTTTTTCCTTTATTTTTTTTCCACAATAAATATTAGTGTTGAATCTTTCTCACCATGGTATACTTTTCCGCATAATCTTTAAATGATCTCAAACAACTGTAAGCCAGCCAAAGTGTATGCTTTTGAAGTTAGAGTGTGAAATATCTTACCCTTCAGCATGTGTAAAGACCTAACACTGAACAACTCAGCACCTTGAAAATCTTAATGTATTTCATTGCCATTTGTATTGTATAAACATATATTGTATTATATATATGTTTACTCTACAAATATATGTATATGCACACATTTCTTACATGTTTTTCTTGTTCAAATCAATTACTTTCTTCAAAGAAATCTTTGTTTCCAGTTAAGAAATATTTTAAATTGAATATTAGCAACTGGAAGCTGCATATTAAGAAACAACTTGATCAGGTGTCAATGTATAAGTACAAGTAATGATCACCGTGCATGAGTACTCTGGGTTTCCATCTAAACAATGATTTTTATAATTGACATCTGTCCTTATAATATGGGTATATTATACTTATACTTTAGGACTTGGCCAGTAGTTGAAAAAAAAATCTATAGAAATTAAATTCTTTAAGATATGGATGTGAGAGTTGGACCATAAAGAAAGCTAATGCTGAAGAATTGATGCTTTCAAACTGTGGTGCTGGAGAAGACTCTTAAAAATCTCTTGGACAACAAGGTGACCAAACAATTCAATCCTAAAGCCTGAATACTCATTGGAGGAACTGAAGCTGAAACTCCAATACTTTGGCCACCTGATGTGAAGAGCCAATTCATTGGAAAAGACCCTGATGCTGGGAAAAATTGAAAGCAAGAGGAGAAGGAGACAACAGAAGATGAGATGGTTGGATGCTATCACTGATGCGATGGACTTAAGTTTGAGCAAATTCAAGAAGATGGTGAAGGAGAGGGAATCCTGCTATTCTGCAGTCCATGNTGATGCTGGGAAAAATTGAAAGCAAGAGGAGAAGGAGACAACAGAAGATGAGATGGTTGGATGCTATCACTGATGCGATGGACTTAAGTTTGAGCAAATTCAAGAAGATGGTGAAGGAGAGGGAATCCTGCTATTCTGCAGTCCATGGAGTCGCAAAGTGTTGGACACAATTTAGCAACTGAACCACAAATGATAGGCTTGTCTATAATAAAATGATATTGGCATCAATACACATATACTAATTTAACAATTATCTTGGCTTCACCAATATTCCCCTTTAGGCATAAGACATATGAGCAGTTGGAGTACAAGAAAAAGGGCCATATTTATAGGTGTTTCATTGAAATTTTTCTGGTGTTTTTTCCAACTTTTATAAAAATAACTTATCAAAGGAAAATTAGATAAAACTACAGGAATATGTTTTTGTATAATACTGCACAAAACAGTATACTAATAAGCACTGTCTAGCATTCTAATTTCAAACAGACAAATACTTTTCCAGTAAATTCTACAAAGGTTCATCAAGTGATTACCAAAGGACATTAAACATTCAAAGAGTATTGCTACCTCTTTAAATGTAAGAGAATTAAAGTCTGCATTTATCAATCAATCAATCAATCATATTTCAAAGTGGTACAAATGAAGTGCTTGAGGTATTTACTTGCCAAATAAACCACTAAATCATTTATAAACCATGTCTAGAATTTTGAGGCTCCATTTGTATTGCCATTAAAAGCAAAACAAAAACTGATCTCAAGGTACTGACAAAAATACAAAACACTCCACTTAAATTCTTATCTCTAGGTGGCCTTCTCCAAAGATACTAGAATATATGGCAAATGCATTATTGCCATGAATTCAAATTACACCCAAAAGCTCACCTATAAAACCGTTTCTTTTGCAAGGGGCTCATTCTTTTTTGAGAAAACTGTGGACATTATATAATTTATTTCTGTACAAAAGATTAGGGTCACCAATAATAATGCTCTACATGCTTCCAACTCATCATTTGTTGTTGTTGTTCAGTTGCTAAGTTGTGTCTGAATCTTTGTAACCCCAAGGACTGCAGCACACCAGGCTGCCCCATCCTTCACTGTCTCCCAGAGCTTGCTCAAATTGAAGTCTGTTGAGTCAGTGCTGTTATCTAACCATCTCATCCTCTGCTGTCCCTTTCTCCTTTTGCCTTCAACCTTTCCCAGCATCAGAGTCTTTTCCAATGAGTCAGCTCTTCGCATCAGATGGCCAAAGTATTGGAGCTTCAGCTTCAGCTTCAGCATCAGTCATTCCAAGGAATATTCAGGGTTGATTTCCTTTAGGGTTGACTGGTTTGGTCTCCTTGCTGTCCAAGGGACCAAGAATATTCTCCAGCACCACAGTTTGAAAGCATCAATTCTTCGGTGCTCAGCTTTCTTTATGGTCTAACCTTCACATGCATACATGACTACTGGGAAAACCATAGCTNAAAGAAGAAAGATATAAACACAAAAGAATCTTAAAAGTGGTTAACTCTAGGCAATGAGATTAATAATTGTTTTATTTATTTTATCTTAGATGTATTTTTTTTAATTTCTCAAAAAATACACATTTCTCTGAAATAGAATTTTTAAAAACCTAGAAATGCAAAAGAAAACCAAGAAGCTGTCTACTAAGTTCCAACTAAGAAAACCCCCAGTGACCATAATGCCACAGTTAATGGATGGGCACTCACTGTGATTTTCAGAAATGAAATACATACTTTAACATTTTCAGAGAACTCATTGCTATCACACTTTTAAATGGTCATAGCTAGGAGACTTTAGTCAAATCACCTCACCTGTCTGGCCCTCAGCCTAATAGCTACAAAATGAGAATAATAATAGTACCCACAGAGAACGGTAGCTTTGGTAAAGAACCTGCTTGCCAGTGCAGGAGACATAAGAGACAAGGGTTCAATCCCTGGGTCAGGAAGATTCTCTGGAGGAGGGCATGGAAACCCACACCAGTATTCTTGCCTAGAGAATTGCATGGACAGAGGAGGCTGGCAGGCTATAGTCCATGGGGTCGCAGAGTCAGACACATCTGAAATGACTTACCATGCACGTAGGAAGGTGGCAGTGAGGTTAAACACCTAATACGACACATTTAGCATAGTGCCTGACATAATAAATCTTCCCTTCTAGAAGGTGATCACTCTGCATTAGCTCTGCCAGCAAACTGAGAACATGTCTTCTTAATATTCATATGTTCAATCCACCAACAATTATGGATAGCCAAGGTAACCTGATTGACCTGGTTATGGAATCATCTGAGGATGCTACTGAAACTGTACTGTACAGTATGAAGAGATGGTTAAACCCTTTGATATAAAAGTTTAAAGTACTTTCTAAGCAACATGGCAGCAATGAGCACTAATCCAGATTCTTTTGTTAAGAGCAGATGTTCTTCAAATAAGTTCTTTTTGCTTCTTTTGTTTTTGAAGTACAATTGACCTGTTCTTCAAATGGATTCTTAATGCAAAAGAAAAAGATTTGTTGAATCAAAGTCACTTACAACACGCTTAGGAAAAATGAATTAAATGATGTTTACCTTCCCGAAAACTCACATATCCAAGTTGTGATTCTCACTACTAGTTAACATAAGAACTAAAAGTTAGAAACATCCTATTGAGCCCAAGAACCATACTTTATCATGCTGCTGCTGCCGCTAAGTTGCGTCAGTCGTGTCCAACTCTGTGCAACCCCATAGATGGCAGCCCACCAGGCTCCCCCGTCCCTGGGATTCTCCAGGCAAGAACATTGGAGTGGGTTACCATTTCCTTCTCCAATGCATGAAAGTGAAAAGTGAAAGTGAAGTCGCTCAGTCGTGTCTGACTCTTCGCGACCCCCTGGTAGGACTGCAGCCTACCAGGCTCCTCCGTCCATGGGATTTTCCAGGCAAGAGTACTGGAGTGGGGTGCCATTGCCTTCTCGGATACTTTATCATGAATTAAGCCAAATATGCCATTATTGCTGACTGATGAAAAATACTTGAATATTTCCTCCTGAAAAAGTTATTTCACTTTTGGTAAATTAATTAGATGTAATAACAATTTACTTACTATATTAAATAACACAACAATATTATGACTTTCCCATTTTTTAAAGTGTTAACCTACTCTTCGTAGAAACTCTAGTTTTTCATTTAGAGAGGTATCATAAACTTCCTTTAAAAATACATTTTAGCAAAAAAGAGTCAATTTAAGGAAAGATATTAAGTATGTAAAGCACAGGTAGTAATCAACATGACCAACATAAACAAGCAACAGTTTACAGGACTGAAGTTTGAGAAGTAACATGCTATTTTCTGTTTTTACTTGGGCTGATAGAAACAATACAGTAGGTTTCTATTTTATAACTCAATTATTCTTTCAAATGAGCCACAGTGTGCAAATAAATGTGTCTGTTTGAATATAGTCTTATTAGTATAACTATTTTAAATGAAAAAGACATAGATACTCTTTACTACCCTCAAGTAAACACTTATGCTATGTAGCAATAATCAAAATTTGACAATCAATTAGCCAAATTGCTAATAAGTAGGAGTCAGCTGAAGTGCCACCTAGAACCCACGAAAGCTAAAGCAAATGATCTAATTGATGAAAATGAGGGGAAGCGAATTATTTAAATAAAAACATTACTTTACAGTGCAGATTTTTCTATCTACAATGAATGTTCAAAAACTCTATTATGCATATACAACTATCGACATAAAATTAAATATAACACAAGATTTCCTTGCACCAATTATTTTCTTATATATATATATATGTATATATATATATATATACACATACATATATATTTGCCATTGTTCAGGAAATGAAGGAAAAGCACATCTAATTTATATTCAGTAGCATGTCAAGAACCTTATTCTTTGGCACTTTCTCAATATTATTCAAGAACAAAAATATCGAGAATTAATTATTTCATTAAATTCTAGCTACATTTTAGATGGACAAATTTGGTATCCTCAGTGTTTTTTAGGTTATTGCACTACTGAGCCCCTTAATATTAATATTATTTGAAATAATATGCGTACTCCCTGTATACTTCTGAATCATGTAAATATCAGGCATGTGTTTATTTTATAATCGAGATGCTATCTTCCAAAATGATCATCTGTTTTTACAACTGATTTTAAAAGACATGAGTTTTAATGAACTTTATAGGCAAATAAACTAAAACACCCACAATCAAATGTTTTATTCTTTCCTCAAAGCAGCCAAAAACTCTCTTTCACATGCTTAGTTATAATATCTCAATATAAAATTGATGTAGCTCAAGAGGTCCTGTCCTCTATGCCTTTTCTATTCTAAGTCGGCCTACAAATCACAACTATGGAAATGGGCAGGGGGTGGGAAACTAAGACTTAAGCAACATACTGGAAAAAAAAAAAAAGAGAGAGTGCTGTCCATTAAAATAAAAACAAATCCTCCCTTATGACATCTGCAAGTCAATAGGTAGACAAAGCCCAGCTACTCTAAAAATAAGATGATAAGAAAAACTCATCATTTAGCATAGAGGAGAGAACTGTTTACTGGATGTGAGCATATTCTTATGCATTATGCTTTTATGTGTGGAGTATAAACATCACGTATAGTTTCTCATTCAAGAGCAAAGCGCATGAGAAACAGCACATGTTCCTTTAATGAGCTTCTATTCACAAGTTCCAAAGGGCTCAACTTTCCCCTTTTCAGACATTCGAACCAAGCTATGGTCAGTGCCATTCCTTGGAAGCCGATAGATGGCATTGTTGCATCAGGTAGCTCTGTCCTGCCTTCAAAACAGGAGGTTTTTCCAACATTATCCAGGTCTTTGTGAATTTCCCCAACATCTTTATATAAATCGTTTGAAAATCCTTATAGAGAAAGTTCTCAGCCTCTATGGTTTTGACTTGCTTTTCCACTAAAAGTGAAGAGGAATTGGGTTATTTCCTTCCTGAGTTATGTAAAAGTCACAGGATAAATCTTTCAACCTTCAACATATTCTAATTTTCCACCTTATTCTTTTCATTTTATTTAAACCCTAAGCACAATCTTTGTACTAGGATGTACAGGAAAGTTCTGGCTTTCCACAGCCTGGTTTCTGACTGAGAGAACGGCAGCCAAATCTATAATGCTGCAGGTCATTTAGACTTGGTAAAAAACCGATTTCTGTTGAATTAAATAGTTATCCTTAATAGCAAATGTATGGTCAACGTTTTTCGTCATTTTTGCTTTAATGAAAGCAAAATGTCTTTTTTTCCTCCATAGAGATGGAATCAGATTATATAAGTATAGAAGTTTCAAAAGTCATCAAACTTTTAAAGGGTTGAAGTCTCACTAATTAAATGTAAAAGTTTTCCTCTGAGTTTGAGCTTTATTAAAGAGTATATAAAGACGTCTCCCACTTGAACTGTTTTCTTCCCATGATTTTAATTTGGGGTGGGTAGTTTTCAATAATCTAGGGTGGTGAGGGATGGGCAAAGAAAATAAATACTAAGAAAATTTATGGATTTCAAAAAAATGTTTTAAACGAATCCTCTATTTCTTCTAAGCTTTCAAACCAGCTTTAAGAAAATCATATTTCAAACCATCTTGTTCCCTGATCAATAGGCATTACTACTAAACAGTAAAAGAGCTTAAATAGATGGTGGGGGAAAAAAGAAAAATAAGGAGCTTGAGACACACCCCCCAGAATGTTCCAGAAGGCAGAATTGAGATCACCTGCAGGACACTTCATTTCAGTTGTATTTGTCATACCCTCTAGTCAGGTTGACAGCTAGGCTCAAAACTTAAGCCACGCAAAGGCTTCCATCTCCCTGGGATGAAATGAGTAAGAAAAAGATCTCAAAAAGCAAAGCTAAACCATTTGTTTTGTGCATGCTAACCTCAATCATGTCAGCTTTCCCTCATTTTTCCAACAGAGCAGTTCACTGTCCACTTAGGGCAATCAGGGAATGCAGAAAGGTAGAAAGAAGGTATATGCACACTCACGTTTATCTGCTTGCAAATAGAAAAATTAATAATGACTATGAAGAAATAGAGGAAAAGATTTCAACGTTAAATGAAAATCTACTTTCCAATGATTCAAGCTATGTCTACAGGCCCTAAATCCAACAGTATTTTGTTTCTACTTTCCCCCACTGCTCTCCTCTTCTCTGTTCCCTCCGCAGTCAAAATAATTAGAAAAAAATAACCAGTTAAAGCAAAGTGATCCAAATCAGAACATTAATAAAATGCAGGTGCATTTCTAGGACAAAAGGCATCAATATCAATTTGCTTACAGGTAAGACTGGTCTCATTTTCTCCAGGGTACAAATATTTTTCCCTGACAACTGGTGAACAGTGAAGCATGCTATGGTGAAGTCTGTAACTAAAATTTTCAGGGCCACAGAATAAGATTACAATATAGTCTATGTTATTTCTTCATAAGGATATCCTGTAACCCTTTGTTGCATTAAATATGATTGGGGATTTATTTCCATTTCATTTGTAAAGCATTATGTGTTAACTGGGAGTTATTTAAGATCTGCTTCTTCTGAAGACCATTATTAGAATTTTCTACAATAGCCTAGTGTTCACATAAATCTGCAATAAAAATCTTTAAATATCAACATTTAATTCCCAGTCACATGGTATTACACCTGAAGCCAGATCTGTAGAGTGAATGTGAAGAAATGACTGAATATTAACCACATACCTTAAAATAAAAACATTTTTTTTCTGGAGTAATCTTAAATTTTCTGAGTTTCCTAGAAAACCATCACCACCTTTTGATCATCATTGGTTAATACAGTGAGGCCAGTATATTTTGAAGAAACTATTACTAAGTAGAGAGTGCTGAAAAGCAGATATAATATGCATATATCTTCATAGCTTTATGGAAAACTCAAGCAAGGAGAAAGTGCTATAGAGACTTTTTGAACTTAAAAATAAGATCATCTCTTTAACTTATAATGTGAAAATATACGGCAGAGGGGACTAGTTCTGGAAACATTTTGAGGTTTTCTTAACTTTTCTCTAGATGTACCAATTTTGCTGCTCAATTATTTGTTTACCAATGTATTGAGAAAATAGGCTCAATATGACAAAAGAACGTAACATTTATTCATATACATTTTATACTAACAAACTTTGAGTTTCTATTAATGTCAACTTATGATGTAATCTGTTTTGATATTTATAGTTAGATTAGATAAAATGGTATCCTCTCTATATCATAGGAATCATTTTAAATAATGGTATTGCTTTATACTAACAGATTTTCTTTAGATTTCTTGAGGCTGAGCACACATTTAGAGGTCAATTACTTCTGCTGGCAATTCAGGAGCCTGATGAGACTCTTCATCTTCTTTCTAAGGTGTCTACTATACTTTTAGGTATACTTCACAGATAGATAATTTTATTTATTAAACTAAAATCTACCTCCCATAACTTCCACACTTTCCAAGTTAGAATAAGTTTTCAAACAAGCTAAACACTAGAATTTCATTGCTGACCTTCTAAATATTTCAAAACTGTTATCCTATTTCCTGTAGATATTCTTTTTCTCATAATTTATTTACATATTCCCCACGAAGCACAGTGCTGACACTCTTCACCATTTATATCACTGTATCAAAGACATGTTTTATCTTGTCCATATGTTTTTATAATTTCAATCCTTTTTGTTGTAAAGTAGCACCTGGTGCAAAAACAATCAAGTTATGATTGCATCAGAGGTCAAGGATAACATTAAGAATCCAGAAAACAGAGAATACGAGTAAACTGGGTAGGGACAAAAGGGAAACAGGAAGGAATGGAGCCACAAACAAGAACACAAGCAGGACAGCAAGCAAGAAAACACCTAGTATATGTGTCAACTCTTTTGAAACAGTTCATGACATTTGATACTGTCAGAAATATGAGCCTAAATTCTACTTCAAGATTGTCAGATAAAAGGATTTAATGCTGTCATATGGGTTTCAAACAGGGCTTTCTAACTTATTCTTTGGAAATAAGACTTTTCTTTTTTTCCAGTGGTCTTCATAAACTGATATAAGACACATGGACTGAGACAGCTACAGCTCATGAGAAGTTAATCAGAGTAAACCCAAGGATACTCAAAATGATGGAACATAAGAGCTAAGGCGCCAAACTGAAAATATGTGGCTGGACTTTGATGTTGCATGCTCCTGTGTTTGTTCTTAAAACAAATATTTTGGCACTGAAATCAATCCACTAAGCAATTAGGACCATTAATATTGAGTGAAAGTGCTTTTAAACTACTGTTTATTTTGTTCTGAGTTTAGACTACTGGAAACTTGGGAAAGTCAGTCAGTGGCTCTGTATAAGGATGGAACGGTGCCCTGGTGGCTCCCATGGGAACTTTGTGATTGATGGTGCTCTGGAGCACATCTAACATTTTATCTTAAAAAAAATCTTTAATTAACTGCCAAATATTTGATAATTGGGAAGTTTCATTTTCCAAATACTTAACACTCTGGAGGTTTCACTTATGAATTCAGATTTGAGACTACAAACATGAATGATTTGATAACATGGGGAGAGTATTGCTAGAGGGCCACAGTCAGATGGGCTGTAAGTTCTCGAGTTTACCATCCATCCTCTCCAGATTGCCCCACTGTCTATCCATCCTTTTATGGACCAAATCATCCACATTTCTATCTGGCCACTGTAGATACTGGAATAAAATAAACCACCAGCCCTTCTCAGTCCTTCTCTGGAACATCCATGTTCACATTCCATGGGCAAACTCCGAATTTAACAGCAAATATTCACTTACTGCCTGGGTGGTCAGGGACAGGCTAGCTCCTCAGTCCCTGAATTTCCCTAACTGTAAAACTCAATTCAGTTCAGTCGCTCAGTCGTGTCTGACTCTTTCCGACCCCATGAATCACAGTACACCAAGCCTCCCTGTCCATCACCATCTCCCGGAGTTCACTCAGACTCACGTCCATTGAGTCGGTGATGCCATCCNCACCACCTTGCTGCCCCCAGTGCTGGCCGTCTGGTGGTCCCGCACAGCCGCACCGACGTGCCGGCCGATGCCTTTGTGCAGCCCTCCAGTGACAATCCAGGCCCCTACACAGGGACACAGAGAGGAGTGGTGAGGTCCAGAGACAATGCAGGCTGTGAGCAGAGACACAGAAAGAGACCACACAGAGACGGCAGAGAGGAAGACAAGCATTCCAGGGAAGTGGGGGGAGATGGGGGGGCCAGGAGGCACAGCCCCACCCCGCCTCAGTCACCTGTGCTCTGGGCAGCCCGCACCAGCCCACGTCGCAGCAGGTCCTGCAGCCAGGTCTGGAGGATGGGGCCCCCTGACCCCCCCAGCACTGACACCACCAGGTTCGGGGCCCGGAAGCCCCACACTTTGGTGACCAGAGTATAAACTGTAGCTGGATCCGTGCGGTCCGAGAGCCGGAGGAACTGTGGACACACGAGAGGAGAGGACACAGGAAGAGGGGACAGAGAGAGAGGGACAGAGATGCAGAGAGAGGAGAACAGAGGCGGGGGACAAAGACCCAGAGAGAGGAGGACAGACTTACAAAAGACAGAGGGGGTGGAGGGAACAGAGATCCGAGAGGGGTGAAGACAAGGACGGGCAAATGGGGAGACACAGCGTTCAGCCGGGATGCTGAGGCACGCAGTCCCACTGGCCAACCTCGGCCTTGCCCAGACATGCTGGCCTCACATTGCTGATCTTGCGACCAGCGCCCAGGAAGTCCAGGTCCCCGAAGGCATCTGTGGGTTTCTCCGTGGTGTGCAAGTCACTGTCCCATACGGTCACGACGGCTGCCCCGAATGCATCCTCCACAGCCACGGATGGGTGGGCACCCCGGGGATGCCCACACTGGCACAAGGTCCCCCTGCGGGGGAAAGAAGAGGATGAACCCCAGGAGTGTCTGCACCGACCCTGCAGAAACGTCCCTATCTCTGTGTGTCCCCCCAGAGGCGCTCACAGTCCATGCTGACCCTGGCACTGCCCCTCCTTGGTAGGGAGAGATTGGGGCAGAACAACCACAGTCACCTCGCCCACCAGCAGGAAGCCACGGCGGCTCAAGCAAGCCTGGGCAGGGAGGTCTCTGCACAGGGCCCGACACTCACTGTTGCCTTCAGGGCCTGAAGTGGGAAAGTTCGGGGGCTGGGGGTCATCAGGGTGACCTTGCTGCCCCCAATCCAGACAGATGATATTTGCATGAAAAAGGAAATCAAGAGAGTGATTCAGAGAGCATGCACGTTCTAGAAGTCAAGGCAGCTGTGTGACGTCGAGCAAGTAGCTTCAGGTCTCTGAGCCTCAATTTCCCCCTCAAATGAAGAGACAATAATAGCACAGCCTACTTCAGAGAACTGGGAGGAGCCAGTGAAGTAACAACATTTCTTCAGATGCATACCAGATCCAGTCTCCGTGAACTCCACACAGAGCTTTAAATAACCTCAAATAGCACAGTGAGAAAGTCATTCCTTTTTGAGCTCTCCTGATTACTGTCAAGGAGAGAGGCTCAGCTGAGTGCTAGAATATTTGTCATGCTTAACTCTTTACTTTTTTTTTTTTTTAATAACAGACAAGTTGGCCTCGGGCTCAGAAAAAGGCTGGCAACAGCATCCGTTTAGAAGGTAAATACTTCGGCTTAGTTTTTATTGTAATTGTCTTTTACGACTTGTTTCTTTCTCTTTGTGGCAAATGAAATGGATTTTCCATTTATGGTGATCATATGAGACATTTTCCCCCTAAATAAATATACAATTATCCCCAGTGACTTAATGGGATTGGCACCTGGGTTTTAAAAGAGCAAGCACCGAGGGTTGAGAGATGAGGGACTGGCTTGGAAAGGTATCTAAATTTCTTTGGTCCCTGATGCCAGAAGGGATTCAGATATCAGGGGATATTGGCATTTATGTAAACAGTGAGTGAGTGATAGTCGCTCAGGCGTGTCCGACTCTTTGCGACCCCATGGCCTGTAGCCTGCCAGGCTTCTCTGTCTACGGAATTCTCCAGGCAAGAATACCGGAATGTAAACAGAGTAAGCTACAACAGAATAATTTTCTAGAAGGAATAGCACGAGTGGTCCAAGGATTTAGCAAAAGTTGTAAAGACAATAGGGGCTTCCCAAGTGGCACTAGTGGTAAAGAACCTGCTGGCCAAGGCAAGAGACAAAAGCTAAGAGACTAGGGTTGAATCCCTGGGTCGGGAAGATCCCCTGAAGGAGAGCGTGGCAACCTGCTCCAGTATACTGCCTGGAGAACCCGATGGACAGAGGGACCTAGCGGGCTACAGTCCATTTGGCTGCAGAGTCAGACATGGTTGAAGCGACTTAGCACACACAGGCACACACAAAGACAACAAAAAGAATCAAGCAACCACACTGAATATACCAGCTTCGGGCAGAGTGAGGACTATGGGACACACCTCTCCTCCTCTCTGAGTCAACCGTCAGGGTCCTGGCATGCCTCAGTTTACCCACCTGATCCTTTCACCCATCTCAACCCCGTCCCTGGGCGCCCCCCTCCTTCGTTCCTGTCCATCTACTTTCCATGAGCCCTTCCCGGCAAAATTTCTTCAACGAATGTTCCAGAACTTGAATTCTCCAGCACAATAGCCTCTAGCCACACAGCGCTCCTTGTAGTCAAATAAAATTAAATACAATTAAAAACTCAGTTCCACAGTCACTCGGGCCACATTTCAAGTGACCAGGAGCCATACATGTGTGGCCAGTGGGTGCCATATTGGATGTGACTATAGAACATTTTCACCATTCCAGAAAACTCTAGAGGACAGCACTGGCAGACACCCCATCTGCCTGTCTCATCTCCTACCCACCCCTTTCTCTGCGTGGCCACTGAAACCGAAATTGTCCCCGATAAAATAAGCGGTTACCTGCATGAAAAAATCAGCGGTTACCTGCATGTCCCCAAATACAATGGTTTCTATTCAGGTCTTATCTGCCTCTGACAAAACGGCACCAGTCATGGCTAAAAGTCTCTGATTCTAGAAAACTTTCTCCTTGGCAGAGCACGCCCATTCCCCTGGCTGCCCCGTCCGGCCTCATCTGTGGCTTTCTCTTCCTCTGTGCCTCCCTCGAGTCCAGGTGTTCCAGAACCAGGGCCACATGCCTTCCTGACATGGGTCTCAAGCTCAGTGTTCCCGAGGGCCAGTCAGGGGAGAGAAAGAAGCATCAGGGGGAAGATTGTAAGTGGGTGTGCTGGACACCGTCCTGACTTGAGGTGCATTCAGAGACACGTTTTTAAGGAACCCTCTTCCATGGCAGAGGGTGGGGGGTGGAGGGGTGGAGAGATGGGCCATAGAATTACCCATTCGCAACATCCTCCGATTTTACGCTTTCTTCCCACGCCCATCCCACTTCCACAGTTTCCAATACCATCTACAGCTAGGACTTCTCAAATCTAGGATGGAAGTCGCAGACCTTTCCTGAGTCCCTGACCCAGGTCTGCCATGCTCTTGGTTCTCATGCTCCTGGGTTCCCATCTCTGGGGCTCCCAAGCCCCAGACCAGATGTCTGGGCCCATCCTCCCCTTGCCCCTCATTCCACAAATCCATAGGCCCCCAGGCTCTTGCCCCGTGAATCTTTGCCCTGACCCCTCCTCTCTGTGTCCCCACAGCCCTGGCCTGCCTCAGGCCTCTTCTCCTCCCACTTGACCCTTGCCTGACATGGGTCTCAAGCTCATTGTTCCCGAGGGCCAGGCAGGGGAGAGAAAGAAGCATCAGGGGGAAGAGTATAAGTGGGTGTGCTGGACACCGTCCTGACTTGNCTTGATTCTTTTGTTGCTTTTAATTGCATGTTTTCCAAAGCAGATGTCTTTATTTTGGAACCTGGGTTCAATCATTTTTATAAAATCTGATTGTTTGGTTATACTTAGCCTAACAAGCTCACTGGTTGTTAAAATGTTTTAGCAGTTAGTTTTATTTCATTGATAAAAATCATAGATTTACTGATCTAAAGACTGTTTCATCCTAGATTTTCTTCTATTAATGGATAATCTGATGAGACAAGATGATTATCTATTGTATACCCCTTTTATTGGATTGACAGATATAGGGTTTTTTTTTTTTTTTAAGTATTATTTTCCCAGGTTTGGGGAGAGCAGAGTTGGTAATGAAATGTGCAGTCATGCCCCAATTTCAGTGCTCCCATGCTGAAGTCAGCACATAATAGCTCAAACAGAAGCGAGTGCTGAGATGCAAGCCTGTCAAAGGCTAAACCCGGGATTATCGCAGCAATGCACCCATCCCTTTGAAGAAGGCTCCCTTTGGTGGCTTTTCAGGCAGTTGCTTGGCTACCTGTTTCTCAACCAATATAAGTCTGTCTGGTCTTTTTTGCTCTCTGAAGACATAAGCACTACCTTNCAAGCCTGTCAAAGGCTAAACCCGGGATTATCGCAGCAATGCACCCATCCCTTTGAAGAAGGCTCCCTTTGGTGGCTTTTCAGGCAGTTGCTTGGCTACCTGTTTCTCAACCAATATAAGTCTGTCTGGTCTTTTTTGCTCTCTGAAGACATAAGCACTACCTTGGAAGGTTTTATCCATGTAACTCTTTACTTTCATATAAATTTTGTCAGTTATTTCATGAAAAAGAAATTCTTAGGCTGTTTGCTATATGTAATCTCTATCTGAATCACTCCCTATATATATACCCACCACAGGACAGCATTATCATTTTCTTTACTTTTCTCCTAGTACTAAACTAATCAAATCATTACACATTAGTACCAGGAGAGATTAAGAGATCTTCTGAAGCTCTCTTAGCTGATTGGTGGAGGCAGGTCAACTTTCAGGCAAACCACATTGGCCACCACTGTGCACACAGGAAGTGCTGACTAAAATCATGCCAAACAATCAAATTCTGACTCTCCAGGTACGTGCTTCTATATTTAACTTGGGCAGCCCCTCACTTTGATGAATATGTTTAGGGATTTATTACAACATCATGATCTCTTATAACTGCATGCTAAATGGGTTTCCAGTTTGTACAACCAAGATAGGAGGGCTGCCTCTTTTATTATCAGAGCTTGAAAATGCAAGCCTATTTGTCCAAGTGTGTGCATGCTAAGTTGCTTCAGTTGTGTCTGATTCTGTGCGACCCTATGTACTGTAGCTCACCAGGCTCCTCTGTCCATGGGATTCTCCAGTCAAGAATACTGGAGTGGATTGTCATGCCCTCCCCCAGGGTATCTTCCCGACCTAGGGACTGAACCCATGTCTCTTATGATTCTGGCATTGGCAGGCAGGTTCCTTACCACTAACGCCACCTGGAAAGCCCTATTTGTCCAAGAGGCTGTGCATACTCGGATCTTTAGAGTTTTATTCCCTGGGATTCTCAGGAGGCTAAATTTGAATACATGCATCACTAGTACATTATGAACAGGTAGCCTATCTTAGGATATCCACACCGGACTCTCTGCCTCCTCTTTGGACTCCCCAAGCCAGAGTCAGGACATAATCATTGCCAGCAGAAGGCCTCAATGGTGTACTAGATTCACTTCCTATATGGTAACAGTAAGACGGAAGTTTGAAAATTTTCATAGCCAGATGAAATTTCTAAAATCAGAACTAAACAATTTAAAACCAGAGCAATAGTCTTTTCAATACGTGTGCCATTCCTAATCGCTGCACTATCGTACATTCTCTGAAACACCCTGAAGATACGCAATGATTCAAGAAATGAACAACTTCCTTAAAAAGGGAGCCATATTGGTCAGAAATAACTAACACGTTTTAACATCCTTTCCTAGGAAGCAAAATCATGCTGGTCCCTTGGACAATAAAGATTAACTCGAATACTAATTAGGCAAGACATTAAAGCCAGAAAGTATTGCTCTCAAGAATGATAACGGAGGCAAAACACAGTATTTTTTTAGTGCAATGTAAGCACATTTTAAAGTTTTTTAGTGACAGTTTTAAATGTCTTTGTGATTTGACATGAAAAATTAGATTATGGACTCTCTACCTGCATTTATATCAGAACTCACCATTCCATCCATCCTTCCTCCTTCCTGCTTCACACAAGGATGAACTCGTTATCTCATTCATGGATCAAAGCCACTTCTTTATTCTTAATCTGACTCCTCTCTCTCTCTCTCTTTTTTTTTCCCCTGCTAGTTATACTGTGTATAAACACCCTTTCCTCTACTGTGTATGGTGGTGGTGCTTTAGTAGCTAAGCCATGTCCTACTCTTTGCTACCCCATAGACTGCAGCCCACCAGGCTCTTGTCCATGGGATTTCCCAGGCATGAATACTGGAGTAGGTTGCCATTTCCTTCTCCAAGGGATTGGAATTCCTGACCCAGGGTTCAAATCTGCATCTCCTGCATTGCAGGCAGGTTCTTTACTGCTGAGTCACCAGGGAAGACACTGCTGCTGCTGTTGCTGCTAAGTCGCTTCATTCGTGTCCGACTCTGTGCGACCCCATAGACGGCAGCCCACTGGGCTCTGTCATCCCTGGGATTCTCCAGGCAAGAACACTAGAGTGGGTTGCCATTTCCTTCTCCAATGCATGAAAGTGAAAAGTGAAAGTGAAGTCACTCAGTCGTGTCTGACTCAGCGACCCCATGGACTGCAGCCTACCAGGCTCCTCCATCCATGGGAGTTTCCAGGCAAGAGTACTGGAGTGGGATGCCATTGCCTTCTCCAGGGAAGACACTACTGTGTATAAATATGTTTAAATATTTACAACAGAAAAGAAAGCCTGAGCCACACAATAAAAAAACCTAAAAAAAAAAAAAAAAGATCCTCAACACCACCACTGTTTCCTTCAGTATGAGAGTTCTTAGAAGAATTGGTCAGAATTGACTGGTCTAGGCACCATCTCCTCAAGTTGGCTTTCATGTGCTCGCAAATCTTTTCTAAACATGCTCTCAGTAAAATTGCTCATGACTTGATTCCAATGGACTTTTCATCACACTTGACTTCTATGGAACACTTGGCCTTTTTAACAATGGCCTTCTTGAATTCACCTTCTTTACATTTAGAGAAAACGTGCTTTTTCTTTTTCTACTTCATCTATTTCTTCTCATTGTTTTCTTACAGTGCTTTCTCCTCTGCTGATCACTGAAATACCAATATGAATGCCACTGGATGTCTTTGCTTAATCTCCTTTTCAAATTGTATCCTCTGGAGATAATTTCACTACTGCCTCTGTTCTGATAATTGTAAAATCCATGTGTCCAACCCACTTCTTTATTCTAAGCTTCAGATTCAACTTCCTCTGAAATATCTTCAGTTAATATTCTCTGGCAATATATAATCAAATATCCCAATTTAATTTATCTTCTCTCCAAATGCATTCCTCTTGCCCAATTTTCTCAGTGAATAACATCACCATACATCTAAGCCAAAAAGCTAGGAACCATCTTGTTTCTCCTTGTCTGTCATCTTCATATGAAATAAATAACTGCATTAAAGATGCAAACTGGAAAGAAATGGAAAATTCTCATTTTTCTCAGATTGTTCATTGCCCTTTGATTTTCCATTTCAAATAGTCATCTTATGATACTGCAATTGTTGCTTTATGATAAAAATCAATCATAGATTTCAGTCTAAGGCACGTGATAATACCTACTTCACAGGGTTTTTGTAAGCATTAAACTGACAATACAAGTAAGCATGAGAAGAATGTATGACACACAGACATATCCAATAAATGTTGGCTATTATTAATTTATTATTCATATGCTGATGGTGTGATTTCCTTCACATTATTGCTAGAATCATCTCTCTGAAATAAAAAAGTAGGTCACCTTACTTCGTGCACTTTAAACAGCCTCTACTTGCAAGAGCATAGCAAAACACTCAAGACACAGTACAAAATGTTCCTCATGGTTAGGCATTTGTGTTTTATCCTGGCCTTATTCTTTGCAGCATTCTAAACATAAATAATTACTTTTTTGCTAAGATTCAAACCTCTCAGCCTTTCTCACACCATTCTCTCTTTCTAGAATGATGCACCCTCTACATACATGCACACACATATGCATGTTCACATGTGTGTGCGCCCCCCAGACACACACTCACCTATCACTGATTGCCTAGCAAACATATCAAAACTTAGCTCATTCCAAGCAACTTTTTCACCACCACTCATATAAAATTGTACCCTATATTAATTTCTGTTGTAATGCTTGTAAAACATTCAATATTTTACAGCAATGGCCAATGACTCCACAGAAACAGTGCAATATAATGATCCTTATGGCTTAATTCACACACTTATTTGCCAGGAGCCAGCATGAGGAACTCCGCCCATGGCAAAGGTCATGAGGAAGGAAGCTTGGCATATGCAAAGGCGTGATCAAGCCTCAGGAAATCCCCTGTTCCCGAGCATCTACCCCCCAAACCAGAGTATTTTATGGGGAGCTCTCCCCTATAACCATTTCTCTCGGAGAAGGAGTTAACTTGCAGCCCCAGTTAATAAAAATTCCTAGGTGTGACAAGAGTGTTTCAACTTACGAACTCTGAAGGTTCTCTGGCTTGCCTGATCAGGTTTGTCCGGCCGCATGTGATTGTTTACAACCCCCCAACTGTGAGAGGCATGGGATGCTTTAAGACTTTCTAAATACAGACTTTTTTGAGAAGTTAGAAGATCATTAGTATAGTATTAGTGGGTTGATTACGAATTATATTGGTGAAGGGTTTTTTCATTTGTCATGCCAATAATTACTGCTAATTCCCTGCCCTGGGTGTGACAAGGGTGTCTCAGGTCAAACCTCTCTGCTGATAGACTAGCTTGTGTGACAACCTCCCAACCATAAACAGCACAGAGAGTTTGGAGTATTAGCATAGGGCTTTTCTCATTGTTGAGTCAATGATTGCCACCAGGCCTCCATAAATATCCTTAGGCACCTGGGAATATATTAATCAATGTATTTGGGATATAGAAAAGGAAATATAGTAGTTTTTGATGTTAGCAATATTAGACTTTTTGAGTTAATGAATTTTCTCTTTTGATATAGATCATTGTACTTTGTTATAAATCACTGCTATGTCCTTGCTATGTAAAAATGTAACTTTATCACTATCTTAAGACTAAACAGATCTTAAAGGGAACATTGCTGAAAGGTTTCCATTTGTTGGACTGATGTTTGCTGCTAAATCTCCATATTCCCTGCCCATATAATGAATATAATAGCATATAGGAGAAATAAGTATTACCCTTTAAGATTAATCATGTTAACCTTAGGCTAAGTAAATTCCTTTCCTAGTTGTAACTCACTACACCCTGACCCTATAGGAATGCAACTTTATTTGGAGGGTGGCACCTGATTTAAGAAAAAATCACCCCTGGAAAAACAAATTTTCTGGTTAACTGACCAGTATCAGAAAGGGCCATAAAATGTCAGCAGACCTCATGGCCAGAAGGTGATGTAAAAAACCATAAGACCTTTGCATAATTTTATATGAAGCACCTTATTGTGACAAGGGTCAGGTCTGCTGACCCCCGCGTGACTATGTATTCATCCCGATGTACAACAAAAGGTATATAAACAAACCTGAAAAATAAAGAAATCGGATCAGTTTCTGGAAAGACTGATTCCCTCGTGTCGTTTCTTTCTTGCTCCCCGCTTTCCTGGCTGAATTTCCATCTGAAATGTGGGTACTCACCAAGTCTGCTAATTCTGCCTGGGCTTCTGAGATCGGACCGGGGAGGCCCCAGTGTCTCCTCTCCTTCGGGAGAACGGAAAGACGCCTGTGGCCTACGTAGGTGGTGATTGGTATTTCGTGTAAACCCGTTATTCAGCCTCTTTTTCTCCACTAATTTTCCTACTACACTATCCGTTTCTATCTCTCTTTATCTGTAACTAAATAAGTTTTTTCCAAGGATGCCGATTCCATCCCCACCTTCGAATTCCCTGGATCCACTGGGCACTGGACCCCGGCACTTATTTATCTGTCTTCCTCTACCGGATGAGTGACATGTAATGGTAGGACACGTGCTTCATTCATTTCTGTGATACTCAAAAGTGAGCCCCATGAATAGCACATTTTTGGTCCTGAATAAATATTCATTAACTGAATGGATAGATGACAATTTCCTTCTTCCTGAAATTGTAGATCTCTGTTTAGGTACTCACGTACCTCCTATGAACGGCACTTGAAAACTACAGGGAAAAAAACAAATATGGCCCAGAAAAACCGATGAGTATATCACCAATTCATTCTGACCATTCACCACAACAGTCTCCATGTATGCCATATATGATCTTGGGTAATAATGAGTGATACTGCAGCAGTACTGTTTTGTATGAAAGTAAAAGTGCAAATATATCTTTAAATTCTTAAGTCTGGCTCATAAAAATGCATTTTAAATTCTCTGGAATATATTCATCCTTACTCTTTTAGCAAGTATTGTTATACATCTTCTGCATTCTGAAAGTGACTGTTTTATGAAGGAGCTGTTAAACTACTGAGTAAATAACACAGCTTTTGAAATCATAATCACACATATTTATGTAACAGACCACAGATCAAGGAATTGTTACCTTAATTACACAAAACTCATATATAGAGTTTCTATTTTCCTTATTCATGAATTATTTTTAATCTTCATGTTCTATATTCAATATAAAATAAACAACAATGTATTATCTCTCCATGGAATTTTGATAAGAAGGAAATCGTTATCATGAGTAAAATAACACTTTGAATCTTCCTAGAACAAAATGTGCTTCTCAAGAGCTCATCTATGGGATATTGACTTTGTGACTTTTTTGGCCTTCAATTCTATGTCATGGCCTTGTTTTTCTCTGGGTAACCAAATTGGCAACCAAACCAATCTGGTTATAACCATATGTGATTAGAACTGCATCTGCCAAGTGTATGAAGAGATGGGGCCCCTTTCAAATGGTTGAAATATGAGTTATGTATACTCAGTCACCTTAACTATTTAAAAACCATGATTGAAAAACCTCTCTCTTTGCATGCTGTTCATTATGCTGAAATTCTGCAGGATCTCATCTGGCAACCATTGGGTCACAAAGAGTCAGACATGACTGAGCCACTCTCACTTTCATCTGACAATGATTTTTCTTTGTTTACATGCTGGGTGTATGTGCTCAGTCACTCAACTGAGTCCAACTCTCTGTCACCCCATGGACTGTAGCCCACCAGCGTGACTCTCCTCCTACTCCCAAGCTCAGACTGTCCCAATTCAGTTCAGTCGCTCAGTCATGTCTGACTCTTTGTGACCCCCATGGACTGCAGCACGCCAGGGCTCCCTGTCCATCACCAATTCCCAAAGTTTACTCAGTCTCATGTCCATTGAGTCAGTGATGCCATCCACCATCTCATCCTCTGTCATCCCCATCTCCTCCCATCTTCAATCTTTCCCAGCATCAGAGTCTTTTCAAATGAGTCAGTTCTTTGCATCAGGTGGCCAAAGTAGTGGTTTCAGCTTCAACGTTAGTCCTTCCAATGAATATTCAGACTGTCTCAAGCAAGAGTCTATACCTCAGTGACTTTCAGATTTATGACCACTATCCTCTCATCCTAAATATTCAACACTCCCCTACTTATGCACTTCAAATGCAGCACACCTCAAACTAAACAGGACTAATTCCTCCCTATATTTGTCTTCTCTTGTAATTGCTCCAATATTGTCGGTTGTCTCCATCAGCCATCAACGTGGCCACCTGAGCCCCTCAATACATCCTGGCTGGCTTAGCACTCTTCATTTTATCTCCACTCACTTGTTAGGCATGCTTATCATTTCTCACTGGACTATTACAACAGCTTTCAAATTGGTCTTTTTCTCCATTCATTTTATTTATTTTTTTCCCACACTGCCAACTCTGCACACTTCCACTAGAATAACCTAATTGTGCAGCTGCTCAGAATCTTCCAATAGCTCTCCATAATCTTTTAGGACACAGTCCAAATTCCTGCATGTGGCCTTCAAGGCCATTCATGATCATCTCTATATTTAGTGCTTTATTCACTTATCTCAACACTTATTTTAGGAGCCAACATGTTTTATAAAGCCATGTTACACCCAGAACATGTTATATCTTTGCAAATTCTTTTCACATTGTTTGAACTCTTCATGCCCCTCTCTGCCCTGCCACCATGAGCTGAGGAATACTCATAGATTCCTTCAGGATCACCTTAGCCATGAAGTCTTTCTAAATCTACAACTCAGATATAAGTGGTCTCTCTTCTTTTTTGCTTTTCATTTCCTTTTCATACATTTAAACAATCTAATTTGTCACAATGTAATTTAAATAAATATTTCTGACATCTCCCATGAAAACATGCTTCAAGGAAAAGATAATGCTATGGATTTTACTATTTTCCATGACTTATAATATTTATGACCTACTATTGTTGAATAACAATATCTGTGAATGAATGAATGAAGTGAAAATTCATCCGAAAAACAATCCGAGTTACAGCTCCAAATATAAAGGTGAAATTTCAAAAGGGGTAGAAGGAAAGTTTTCCGGGTAGAAAATTCTACCCAGTAATTAGAAATAAAGCAAAGTTGCTTAAGCTATAAGAATATAGTACAGTGTACCTTAGGAGAAATACTGAATTTGTGACAGAAATCACATGGCTTTATGCCTTGATGGTGGTCATAGTTGTTTAGAGTTAGGCGTACATTGAAATTCTCCTTTACCTTTCTGACCTTTCATCCTGTGGTATCTTGGAAGATAATTTTTTGAATAAAGG
>SJYV01029117.1:153657-177240 GCA_006410875.1 Neotragus pygmaeus | reverse complement strand
AGGAGTAAGCATCTTTTAATTTCATGGCTGCAGTCACCATCTGCAGTGATTTTGGAGCCCAGAAAAATAAAGTCTGACACTGTTTCCACTGTTTCTCCATCTATTTCTCATGAAATGATGGGAGCAGATGCCATGATCTTCGTTTTCTGAATGCTGAGCTTTATAAGTCCCTACTAACTCAAGTATACAAATTTCCCTAAGGGATCTTGCAGACTGACTATATAAGCACAAAACATAACAACTAGAAAGAATCAAGATATCAGCCAAACCAATCCTCTCATAGGTAAATTGAAAGGCAGTGTTAGGTCTAAATCCTTAAAACTTTGTAAGAGAAGTGGAACATAGTTGTTGATTGAAATTAAATGCCTTAATTATCTACAGAATCTACCAAAACTTGCCTGGGTTCAAATCTCTGATGAACCATCTGTTCTAAACAACTCTAATTTTATCAGATTCATGTTAAGTTGATTTAGTTTAAAAGTGAATAATGAGAAACTGAAAGCCACTCCTCAATGATGAAATATAAATATGAGGGAATAATCATGGTCACAGTTGAGAAGCATCATGTTACAAACATTCTAAGTTAATAATGCAGATTGAAATGTTTGGAAATGAGCTCAAGAAATACTGCATTAAGATTAACTGCAGACTTACTGGTGTTTCTGAAAACTTTGCACAGTTTGTTTACATCACAGAGTAATTAAATTACAGTTCTGGTGAATTCACAATTTTAAATTATAAGAATAGTACATGTTTATTAATAAGAACACAAAAAATAAATCCAAAAAACANTTTTGTTACATCAAAATATACACAGGAGCAAGGGAAAAGAGGTGGGACAGATTTAATTTCACTTAGACTCTCAGTGTGCTCATTGGTGTTGAATCTGTAGACACTTAGAAACTCTTTGTGGGCAGGTAATTCCTTTTCAAAAGAATCAAAAAGCAACACTTTGATGATCCAAACCCATGTTTTTGTGTGTGTCTTTGTATATGCTTTTATTTTAAAATTCCTACTCAATTTTGTTTTAAAAAGTAACTATTTAAGGCTCAATACTGCCTATTAGAGATTGTGAAAATTGAAAAACTGAAAACAGGATTCTTTGTTTAAGATGCTTACAATTGAATTATGAGCAAAGGTAAGTACGAAACCTACAAAGTCACTTCAAGATATGATCTACAAAAAAAAAAAGATCTACAGACTGAATTCTCTAGGAAACCTGTTGAACCAGTGCAGTTATACAGGGAGGCAGTTTCACTCATGTGGGTGTAAGGCTAAGAAATGGATATCTTATTAGTAAGAGAGACTATGATAAACAAAGGAGGCATGAGGAAGAAATCAGTCTAGATATAAGTCCTAAGGAAATTATAATAAGAAGAAAAGGGTCTTAGGATTCAGCAGGGATAGGACCAAAAGAAAATATTGGGTATAAAAACATATAATTCTAGAGTATCTTAAAGGGGAAAAAATGGTATAATCAAAGCAGAGTGATCAGTAGAAAAGTCTGTCAACAGAATAGAAAATATGATGGAGTGGGAAGAGAAAAAGAGGCGAGACATGTTAAAAATTATTGCAATAAATCAAATGTAACAGAATGAAGCCTTAGTGAGGGTGGATAAGAAATAAAGATGAAAGATACCACAAAGAAAAACAATAAAATTTTTATAATTTTTATTATTGAATGATAATGTAATATGATTAAGACTTTTGAAAACTAAGAATATAAGTTTTATTTTTTTCTTTTTACTGGAGGCTTTTGGAAAGAGGACAGAAAAGAGATACAGGTGAGAAAGATGCGTATCTGTACTTCCCCTTCCTTATAGTTTGGTCAAGAGGAAGAAGTATGTTCCATACATTGTGAGAAGCAGTAAGGACCTTTCTATCTCCATTGTGACCACTAACAGAAAGTTGTTGTGCAAGGAAACTGTGTAAACACAAGAATCTATAACTCAGCTTATGAAGCAGGCAGACACAATTAGGCACAGAGGTGACGCCGTTTGCCCTCCCACACCTTCCTCAGTTTTTGTATGCCAGCCACTAAGCCCAAGGGTCTGGTATTCTTACAGTGGAGAAACAGCCTGTACCTGGAGAAAGATGGAAGAGAAGGTAGACAATTTTAGGGATGGGTTTACAGTAGCTAAATAAGCCAAGGATCTTAGTAAGACCTTAATCAGTTGAGGGAATTTGGACTCTGAAGTTTATCAACTGCCAATTTCATTCATCCCATAAGAGCATAGCACCCAGTATGTGGATTTCTGCCATTAATTCCCTCCAGAATCAGCTCAAAGGGAAGAGTTTAGTTTCCTGTCTTTGACACAGTGTTATAAGAGCCACTTCTCCATACTTCAGATGCTATTTTAGGAAGAAGTACAGGAGTCTCCAATAGAAAGCTATCTTCAAATTAGACTGAGTTAAAGCTAAAGAGACTGCTTGAATTATACAGATTAGAATGGGTTTAGATCAGATAATATAAAAATTCGTTTATCTCAGACCCAGTAGGAATGGAGGTCAGAACAATTTCTGAAAATAAAGCACTCTATGGTACCCTACTCATTTATCAGCAAAGTGTCAATAATTTGAGACTCCATCACAAAACTGTAACTACTTTTTTCCTTTTATGGTTAAGGAATGCTGATATCCTGAAAGAATGCTGGAAAGAGTCTACAGAAAAAATTTTTTCTTTAATAAGGAGTCAGACAATTCATGTAAGTGGGGAAAGGTAGGCCCTTTGAGCCAAGTATAGTTTTACCCATTTTTTGTCAATAATACATTAGCTATCTATCCTGTAGCTGGTTTCTGAATGGGAGCCACATGTACACCCATGGCAGATTCAGTATGGCAAAACCAGTACAATACTGTAAAGCAAATAAATAAATAAAACTAAAAATAAAAAAATAAAATAAAAAGAAGTTAGGTGGGAGCAAAGAAAAACCTTTAACAAACAGATTCCCAAGCTGGTGAGACACAGCATTATATCTTATAAAACTACACTGAAGATAATGTAAAGAAAAAAGGAGCACAAACTAAGGATAAAAAGTACTTCAAGCAAACAAAACAACAAAGCGATGTGGCTTCCATTCTTAGTGTTGAAGTGACCAAAGAATGTGCCTACAGTGCTAGGATATCTATAGCATCTTTTCAGCTGTAACAAAGAAAATATTACACTTATCCATGTTAGGGCTTCCCTGATAGCTCAGTTGGTAAATAATCTGCCTGCAATGCAGGAGACCCCACTTTGATTCCTGGGTCAGGAAGATCCCCTGGAGAAAGGACAGGCTACCCACACCAGTATTCTTGGGCTTCCCTTGTGGCTCAGCTGGTAAAGAATCCGCCTGCAATGTGGGAGACCTGGGTTTGATCCCTTGTAGAAGGAAAAGGCTACCCACTCCAGTATTCTGGCTTGGAGAGTTCCATGGACTGTATAGTCCATGGGGTCACAGTTGGACATGATTGAGCAACTTTCACTTTCTTTCACTTTTCAGTTTCCTTCCCTTTTGAGTATCTGTCCTACCTAAGTCTTCATCTCCACTCACCTAGAACACTATGGGAACTTAGTAACTGGGATACCAAGACAATAACAATTTTCACAAAGGATGACCATATTACACTTGTCATCTTAGCCCCTGGTGGCTCAGAGGTTAAAGTGTCTGCCTCCAATGCTGGAGACCCGGGANATCTCCACTCACCTAGAACACTATGGGAACTTAGTAACTGGGATACCAAGACAATAACAATTTTCACAAAGGATGACCATATTACACTTGTCATCTTAGCCCCTGGTGGCTCAGAGGTTAAAGTGTCTGCCTCCAATGCTGGAGACCCGGGATCGATCCCTGGGTCGGGATGATCCCCTGGAGAAGGAAATGGCAACCCACTCCAGTATTCTTGCCTGGAGAATCCCATGGACGGAGGAGCTTGGTAGGCTACAGTCCATGGGATCACAAAGAGTCGGACACGACTGAGCGATTTCACTTTCTTTTCTTTCTTTACAGTGTCTACAATAGAACAAGCAAGTGTGTGGGAGCTGCACCCATGAGCCCCTTCATGAGTCACAACAGATGCTATTAATTGGTTCCAGTAAGCCTCTACTGATTCAGGAGTTGGCACATATGATTTAAAAAAACTACTATATTTGGAGTGACACATTCTTGATGTTTTTGTTGCTCAGTCACTAAGTCATGTCCAACTCCTTTGTGACCCAATGGACTCCTATATCCATGGGATTTTCTAGGCGAGAATACTGGAGAAGGTCACCATTTCCTTCTCCAGGGGATCTTTCTGACCAAGGGATCAAACCCACTTCTCCTGTATTGCCAGGCAGATTCTGCACCACTGAGACACCAGATAAGCTTGGCCTAAATAAGCATTTCTTCAATGAAATACTACACAGATCCAGAACTGGAATTTGCGGGTGTATGAAAAGGTACTCTTAAACATAGCTGGGAACCAGATTTAGAAATAGAACAAATATCTGATCATTTCCAACATTGATACCAACCCAAATATACCTCTAGCTAAATTATTTAGATTAACTTCATCTAAATAAAAGTAGATTCCTGGGATATAAACTAACAATTCCAGTGGGATTCACAAAGCAAACAAAGAGAGGAATTGAGATGACAAAGCATATTAGCATCATTTGCTTGTTTTTATGGATGATCTTTCGCTTCAGTGTAAAAATTCCTAAAAATACAAAATGACAAAGTGTTCATTTCATCAGGGAAGAATTTCTGTATCCTGCTCCATTTCAGGAATGGAGAAAAGGACTTGGGCAGGCATGTAGCTCAGCAGCAGGAAAAACAAATTAGCAAACAAAGACAAGCAGTGCCTTTTCTCAATGACTGGGATCCTGGCAGTCATGTCAGCCTCAGTGTCTGCTTCCGCACATCAGTCCATGGGTAAAACCTAAGCTTAACCAATCAGGCATTCCACTGGGAATTTAGAAGGGAAATAGAACAGGTTTCTCTTGGTCAGAAGGTTCTACAGAGGTTGTTCATAAAACTCTGATATTGCACTGTCTAGAAATGCCCTTCTGTCCATCCTTAGGACCTATGATGTACAACAAACAACTCTTGTGACTGACACAATGTCCTTCTGTTATATTCGCTCTCCTGTAGTAAGATAGGAGGCCAAGCCAGGTTCTCTTTCTTGCAGTCCAAATACAAACACTACCAATGCAAAGGAGGACTTGCTTATGATGGAGACTTCACTAGGATTCCCTAATAGGAGTTCTCAAGCCCTGAAAAGTTTTAGTAGTTAATTCTCAGTCTTCATGTATCTCAAATCTTTACCACTTCATGATTTGACTTCTAACATTTTCAGTTGTTTACATAACAAAGTATATTTTATGAACCGATACTGATTTCTAATCACATCTGAGATAAATACTGATCTTCTTTATAAAATTCTAGGACTCTAAATTTTGGGGAAATAGAGTCAGAAAAGTAATGGAAGACACAAGTAAAAGTCCTGATTAACATTAAGCTATTATTATCTTCAAGAGTCAACATTTTTAGTTTTTTCTCCATTAAAATCATTTATAGCTTACTTTCCATTACCTTTAGAAATTATCAACTTCAGGGTGTACCAAGTGTATAGCAAAAGTATTAGTAACCCTGAAGTGTTCGCATAACTTGTCATATTTTCTTGTATCAATCTCATTCTCATCCCATATTAAATGCATTAGGAGGGCCAGGCTTACGTGACCACTTGCTAGTTTTGGCTCATGATGTCACAGGTTTGAGAAATGAATACACAAAAAACATGGCATCGGAAGACAGGAAGCAGGATCCAGGGGAATAATTACACACAAAAAAATCTGTAATTACCCAAGGTCATGCAAGACAAGTGATATCCATCTGTGTCAGGCCCATTGTAGTGTCTCAGTCTCTGTTTCATTTGTAGTACAGCCAACTTCTCAAGTATCAGAAGAGGAATGGTAGAAGGTGTTAATTAGAGTGCTGATATCTGCTGCTTAGATGAAAATTATAAACATTCTAAGGCTCACAGAATAAAGATAAAATTATGGCTCTTGAAGCAAAATATAATCCAGATAATAGTCTACTCAGTTTAGAAGAAATCTACATCATTTCAGTATTTTTAACAATTAAAAGTAGCATTTCAGGATGAAAAATATTTTTTTATTCTAACCATTTTCAGGAAACATGAGGCTATAAAGACTATAAATGTATTTTATCCTACTAGGCATGAAAAGTACTTGTCCCAAAGATAACAGAAGAATTCGCAAATTTCAAGAGAGCCCCATATATGGCAAAGCTCTAGGCACAGGTCACATCGCATGTACTCCAAAAACACTAATTTCTGAATTATAGGAGAAATGAACTGACAAGGGACCAGATGGTCATGGGGTGATCTGTTCTTGAGCAAAGTTAAGAGCTATTCTCTCTAATAACATTCAATTCCTACTTGTAAATCTACACACTCCAAGTGTTTACTTGATAGCAACACCAGTAATGGTTGTTAGGTCTCTTACTGTTAATTTTCAGGAAAAGAGAACAATTTTAAAAGCTCCCCTTAGCATGAGAACAAAGGTTCAAAATAAAAATGAGTTACTGTAACAAAATATGTCTTGATATAATTATATGATAGAAGATCATAGGTTTCTCTAAAAAAAATGTCAGGGAGATAGGCGTACAGGTGTGTGTCTGTGTGTATGGGGGATGCGGTTTCTGTAAGAAAGATGTGAAGAAAGCAAAGCATAGTGGGTGAATGTGTTTAGTGCCATTTAGTGACTTTGCAACAATCTGAAGCTGAAGATAGCAAATGAATAAATTAGGACTAGCCACTGGAAATCATTTATAAAAGTATAGGTTGAGTTGGCCAAAAAGTCTGTTTGGGAAAATTCCAAATGAACTTTTTGGCCAACACAATATAAAGCTCAACTATGAAACAAGTGATTATTATCATATGTATACATCACTTTCTCATTTAATTTCTTTGTTTGGAAGAAAAGAGCTCACTTTAAAACAACCTATACTTTAGATTAAGCTCCCAAATACTTAACATTTGTCTCTCATCATTAGGGAAGAAGAGACACAAAAGTCATTTTATTTCTGCTAAATGTACATTACATTATGCAGGTAGTAGATAATATCACCAGTAACAACATTTCAAAACATTTCACTATGTACTTCAATTTCTTCATTGCATTAAAATGCATAATTTCAAAGGCATCTGATATATATTGCCCAAATTAGAATATGCTTCCCTTACAACATGGACATCATTAAAGCAATTTACCTGAGTGGGCTAAGCAAAAAAACAAACAAACAAACAAACAAAAACTGGGTGGTTGAATCTTAATATTTTTAACAGTTTCATAGAACAAGACTAAATGCATTTTCTGGGAAAGAAGGGGGATTAGGGAGGAAAAACTCTATTGCACAGAACAGAAAAGCAGTCTTGGATCTAGTTATTTTTATCCAGCTCTGACCTACCCTGACCTAGAGCGTTACAATAGAAACTTAAGCACTATGTCCTTCAATCGTTCACAATGCAGGCAGACTTACTGTTCTAAAGACCTAACTGACCAGGCCACTCCTGGTTAAAATTCTCTCTGGCTTCCCTCTGCCTATAGTATGCAGTCCAAACTCTTTTCAACAGCATAAAAATTCTTCACAAACCTGGCTTCAACTTGCCCCTTCTTTCCCATCTTATTATCCTTCCCACTCACTGGATTCTCCAAATACCTGAACTTTTCATCATCTTTTGAACAACACAAACACTTTAATTATTTCATGCTTTCATCTGTTGTTCTCTGCGCCAGAAATGGCCTTCTTGCATCTCACCATACTAGGAAAAGTCTTCATTGGCATCTATAAACAACCTTAGATGAATGATCTTTCTTGTCCTCTTTGAACATTCCTTAAGGAGTCTTTGTTTTCTGTGTTTCTACAACATGTTGGAGTATGACTCTAAAGTACTTATCAAAATTTATCCTAGTGGCTTGCTTTCATGACTATCTCTTTCTTTCAGCTGAAGAAATCAATTCAGCCTACCAGAGTGCCTGGTACAATAGAAGATTGGGTAAAGCCTACTGAATGAATAACATGTAGAAGAAAGCCTCGCATAAAGATTCATTTCATTTTGGGTACTACATGGTGGGTGTACACAAAACAATTTGAGTTCTTAAAAAAATTATATGACTGACTGGAGAGAAGGCTGTCACCACCAGTTTCATTATTTAGTTTATCTACATTGATAAAATAATTTTATGTGTATTAGGCTAATATTTAATAAAAAATATTGTGTATTCTCATACAGAAGTATTAACAGAAATATATAATGTTTAAGAAAATCTCATAACATGAAACCAGTGATTATAACAACAGTTAGAAAATTCTTCCCTATTACTACAATCTATACCTCATTAAATAAAAAGGCTTGTAGACTTCAATTGTTATTGATTATGTCAAGTTGCAAAGAGAATTATATTTCACTAAATTGGACTTATGATTTTTTACTTCTACTACTATGCTAAACTTATACATCAGGCATTGTTAATACATATATGTATTATTATTATACATTAGGGATTGCTTACTACTGTATATGAATGATCAATGCCTATAAACCTCATAACAACACTAAAGGATGCTCTATTATCACTTCAATTCTTTAAATGGGAAACTAAAGTTTGGGGTAACTATTTCAAAGTCCTCAGTACATAGTGGTGAATCCGGGATTCAAAACTAAGTAGTCTGATTCCAACACCATGTGTGAGAGAGTGGATGAGGGAGAGAAAATTATATAAATTGCTGTTCCTAGCATCCCACAATCTTCATTATAAATATTGTTGTTTGCATTCATCTTGAATTCTAGCTAAGTTCTTAACTGGTATGAAATAACCTGTTTGGTGGAACACTTCAATGATGAAAGTGTTCTAGCTTAACAATGAGAAATTGTCTATGAGTTTGCAAGAGCAAATTGCTCTGATCCATTCATACACAAAAAGAGAGAAATATTTTTTCACTTAAACAACCAAGCCCACCTCCAATTATGATCAAGAAGCTAACATTTGCCTCATTTCACCAAGATGTTAATGCTTTGTTTCGAGTGTGTAATATTTCTTAATCTGAGTCATGGATGTTTGGAAAATCTTGCTTTATTTTTCCTACAAGTAGAATGAAACATACAAAGAAATATTTAACACTTCAGTGTTTTAAATATTTAAGCAACAAGGAGCCTAGAAGGGCTTGAAAATGAATCATGGAGGACTTCTACTTCCAGAATGGCAATATGAGGAGTTGCACAGTCTCATTCTTCAGAAAAGAACTAGAACTGGTAAGAAATTATTAAAATACACACACACACAACAACAACTATTTAAATTGTCCTAAGGGCACAAAGCAAATTATCCTAAGAGAATATAGCAAGTAAAAGAACATTTATTCAATAAACTCTACTAAATATCAATAAGAGTAGGGACATTCTGTGATATTTGAATCATCATCTATTCCCTCCTTCCCTCCACCTTTCACATCTCAGCAGGGTGATCAAAGTTCAAATATGGACAAGTGTGGCCAAAAAAGTAGGGCTCCCTCTCTCCCCAGTCCCGAGTCAAAGGCTATGGTATCTTCACAACAGGAGCAGGACATCAGCATTTCTCATCCTCTGAACCTCCGTGTTGCAGTGGCTAAATTCCTGATGAATGTAACTGAGAGAACAAGGGTTTCTCTTCCTGTACTTGACTCCCACTCATAGGGCCAAGCTGAGAATATCAGAGCTGGGGCCAAACACCCTCACCACATCTCATTCATAGGGCAGAGGTAAGCTAAGAAGACAGAGGCTATGGAACCTATCCAGCATGTTGCCTATAAAGCAGGTGTGCCAGTCAGAGACAATCAGCCTACTTCCCCTGTTCCCAGCTTGGAAGCAAAGATTTTGCCCATTGAAAGAATCAATCAGTAAGAGAGACCCAGTATTCTCCATTAGAGCAAACTTTATCTGAGAGTATGTGGGATTCAGTCTAGGGGTACTCCTGAAAGAAATGGAGAGTCTGGTGAGAGGCAATTAGGAAAAATTAGATAGACCATGGGATAGCTAATTTACCAGACAGAATCAAGGAAAGAGACAGCTAAAAGCCCATCTGAGATGAGGAATCATTAAAAGTGCATGCATGCTCAGTCACTCAGGCATGTCCAACTCTTTGTGACCCCATGGACTGTAACCAGCCAGGCTCCTCTGTCCATGAAATTTTCCAGGCAAGAATACTGGAGCAGGTTGCCATTTCCTACTTCAGGGGATCATCCCTACCCAGGGATCGAACCTGTGTCTCCTTCATTGGCAGGCAGATTCTTTACCACTGAGCCACCTGGGAAGCCCAATAATTCAAAGATGTGCCTAAAAATTGTCTTGCACAGGAGCATGAATATAATGGAATAAGACTGTGGAGTGATTTATACCCCCAGGTATCCTCCAAAAAAATAGAGTAATTAGCAGATCAGGAAAAAGAAAGATGAACAGAGATTTCCTGAAACTTCTATCAATCCAGGGTGCCTATGTGCTTGTCTGAAACCGCACCCTTGAGAAGTGGTATCAGAAGTTTCATATTATGGGGGAAATATACTTCATTAAAAGAGTTCACCAGTTACAAAACAAATAAACAATAAAATAGCAACAAGGATCCCTAGAGTGTGTGTGTCTGTGTGTATATGTGTGAGTGTGGAGGGAATGTCATTATTCAGAGTTGCTACATTATCAAAAAGGTCCAATTTTCAACAAGAAAATTACGAGACACACAGAAAAGCAGGAAAATGTGTCCTATAAACAGAAAACAAAGCAGGCAACAGTAATTGCCTTTGGAAAGGAACAAATGCCAGATTTAACATAGTACTCAAAGCAGCCATTATAACTACGTTCAAAACAATAAAGGGCAATGTTTATATATTTTAGAATGTAGAGGAAGCAATGATGACAATGTTGCATCAATTAAAGATATCAATAAAGACAAATAAATTAATATAAATAGCTAAATGAAAACTGTGGAGTTAAAAGCTTACAATAAATGAAATTTAAAATTTGCTAGGGTGAATCAACAGTAGGTTTGAACTAGCAGAAGAAAGAATCAGTAAACTTTAAGTAGATAAACAGAGTGCATGCAATCAGGAGAACAGAGAGAAAATTGAATGAGAGAAAATTAATAACCTTAGAGGAAGTTGGGACACCAATAAGCACACAACATCTACATGTAATGGAAGTATCAGAAGTAAAGAAAGGAGAAGAAAAAGATATTTGGAGAAGCAGTAGCTGAAACTTCTCAAATTTGGTATTAAAAAAAAAGATCAATCCACACATCCAGGAAGCTCAACAAACTCCAAGTATGAAAAAAACAGAGATCCACACCCAAACACATTATAATAAAAATGCTGAAAGACAAAAAGAAAATTGGAAACTAGCAAGAGGAAAATGACTCATCACTTAAAAAGGAACTCCAATATATTAACAATTCACATCTCAGTAGAAACTATGAAGACCAGAAGGCACTGGGAAAACATCCAAAGTGCTGGAAAAAGAAAGCATAAATCAAAAATCTTATGTCCAGTAAAAATTATCTTTCAAAAATGATTAAATGTGCCCTTTTCCTGCCCTATTGTTGAGGAGATGTGTATAAGAGACAGGATTTCTAATNGCCCAAATCTAGAATAATAGTAATTATTCTCAGCTGTGAGCCTGAAAAATATGTATGAAAGCAAGTATTCTAACTAGGGACTGACCAAAATTCCATTTCTAATGAATTCATGTCAATATTGAAGCATCAGTTTCTATAGACACTAATACAGTACTCAATATAATAAAGACAATATACTAAACATTAAAGAATGACACATAGCTTATCAACAGATTTTCTTCTAGGATGGAAAAAAAAGGTCTAGGTCAAATAGCAATACGGAACAGTAAAGGATTCCTTGAGACAAGGTTCTTATTTATGTGATCTAAATTAACTCCCTGAAACACCTAAATTAATTACTCAAGTGAGTTTATTCTAATTTGCCCAAGGTAAATCATTTTATGATTAAATCTATCCTAAAATAGACATGGGAGTCATACACATGCATCTAAATTAGAACACCAATTTCCAGTAAGTTAAAAATTCAATCTAATAGCACAATCATTTCTAAACTACATATTGGGTGCACACAAAAATGAGTCTTTAAGCTTAAAATATGTATCATTATCAGCTTTGTTATTTTTCTAATTTTAGTCATGGACACAACTTTAAAAAATCATCTTCTTAACAAATTTCAGTTGCTTTGAGAGAAGTGAAAAAGCATGGAAAATATATTTTGCTACTCAAAATAGTCTAAAGCATATCTTCTTTTTTTTCATTCATCTAGCCCATGTTATTTTTTTCTATTGAATGAAATTACTATTTTTAGCACAGCACAGTCAATACTACATTGTGAAAGAATGTTAGTATCAATCCAATACCATTAAATGTTTTTGCAAGTTCTATTGATATGCATTTGACAATGATGATTGAAGCAAGTAATAACAACACAGCTAACAGTTTCAGTTCTAAATCTGCATGCATGACATCCATGATAATGAACCACAGTCTTTGACAAAGGAAAACACATTCTGGAAGATACTGAATTATATAGACAGTATTATAGGCCCTGATCTAGACTAGTTAGACTCTATAAATAAAAATACTTTCAAAATTGTAGCAAAATAATTTTTAAAAATGCACTGAAGAGAAATTCCAGAAGGAAAAAAAAAAAAGGCCTGTAGAGATCTAGAGAAAAAACAAAATTGACAAATAGTAAAATTTCCATGTAGTTTCTCAAATGCTATATAAGTTAAAATAATTGATATCCTTCCTTCTCATAGCAGTAAATATTTATAATTTTGGAATACATTAGAAGACCAGATTTGAATATGTGTAAATATAAGCCATGCTCTATATACCACTGAAAGTTGATCTATACATGTACTTGGCCTAGTACAATTTGATGACAGTGTGTCTTTAAACTATATTCATTCAATTAGCTGATCTCTTATATGTGCCATTCTACACTTTGGTGATAAGGCAAACAAACAAACAGATACCTTTCTGCTCTCATGGAGCTTATATTCTAATGGGGAGAGGGAGAAAATAAAATAATATGTTCAGTTCAGTTCAGTTCAGTCGCTCAGTCGTGTCCGACTCTTTGCGACCCCATGAATCACAGCACACCAGGCCTCCCTGTCCATTACCAACTCCCGGAGTTCACTCAGACTCACATCCATCGAGCCCGTGATGCCATCCAGCCATCTCATCCTCTGTCATCCCCTTCTCTTCCTGCCCCCAATCCTTCCCAGCATCAGAGTCTTTTCCAACGAGTCAACTCTTCACATGAAGTGGCCAAAGTACTGGAGTTTCAGCTTTAGCATCATTCCTTCCAAAGAAATCCCAGGGTTAGGTGGTCGTAAATGATATGCAATCAAAGTATAATAATGACACATAGTGAGGAGTGAGTTGGAGGTTGTGGGCTTGGTTTGAGGTAATCAAGAAGGGCCTCTCTGATGAGTGAATCAGGAACATAGGCCAGAAGAAAGTTAAGGGAGCAAACCTGAAGGATGGATACCTTGGAGAGCAACATTTTGGAAAAAGAAAACAGTGACTTCGAAAGCTCTGAGTGGGAGAGTTATGGTGTGTTCAAACATGGCAAAGTGGGTGGTATGGATGGTGTGGAGAAAAGAAAGAGGAGAATTGATGTTGTCGAGCGGATAAAGGGAGATAGATTTTGTATGTATGGCATGGAATTTGAATTTTGATCTGAGGGGGATGTTGAGAGAGATGACTTGACATACATTTTTTAAAAATCACTGAGGCTACTTTCAGAGAACAACAGAACACAGTTTGGCAAAGCTGGATGCAGGCTAGGGAGAAAGTTCTTAAAATAATTCAAGAAAGAGAAGATGCTGGCTTGGAATGGAATGCTAGTAACAGAGATATGAGAAGTGATAGGATTCTGGACATATTGATATTTTGAAGATAAAGCTAACAGGATTTGCTGATTTGGACATGCTGTATGAGGGAGAGAGGAGTCAAGAATAAATTCCAAGGTTTTTGCTCTGAGTAACTAAGGAAATGGAACAGCCTTCTGGGACACAGAGCCGACTGGAGGAGAAAAAGGTTTAGCAGAGAGAAATAAGGAGTTTTGGTTGATTTTACACAGTAGAAAAATAAACATGCTTGATGTGATATAGCCCATTGAGAACACAGAATGAAAGCTTCGTGAAAGTTTAATAAAAGGACTAGAATCCCATTTAAATCCAGACATATATTTCCTTCCTTTTCATATGACAGGAACACAGGGCAGGTAGCTACAGAGTCTCATTCATTTATAGACGTGGAATCTCAGTATCATTTTATAGACATGCAATAAGAAAACTAGGCCAACAAATAATGTTTTCCATTGCTTGTCGCTACTGAGAGAAACCTAAAAATATGAGCTGCTGGACAAGTGTTAGCTAATCACAGCCACAGGCATTGCAGCCCCAGATGCAACATCACATGACACTGAGAAGGTGGCTCTTCTGAAAAATCTGAATCAAGCTATTTATTGATCCTTCCAAAGTATATATATTTTAACACCTCCAGAAGGGAGTCTGACTTCCACATCTTTGAATGATGACAGAGGTTTGTGATTACAACCAGGTAACTTAACTTTAGAAAAATCTCAAGATTTTAGAATTGGAAAGCACACACACACACACACATACCTCACCAAATCCATATCCCACCCAATGAGGACATCTGCTGTGTGATCCTTGACCAAACTACTTTTGATTTCCAATGAGGGCATTTTCTTGTGGTTTGTGAAGTTTGCCTTTCAATACTTTAGCTCAAAACCATTGATAGTCTCCTCAGAGAGGCTATTCCCTTTGCTACATCTGAAAAATACTTTTCCAAGCATTATAGCCTTTTAGCAGAAGATTCAGTACTAACTGCAACATGTGACCTAGGACACAGCACCAAGGAAAGTGTCCTGCCCACAGCAGGGATTCAATCTCTGTGAGATTACAAACGAACATAGCTAATTTAAATTGGTAACACCATTTTGGAGTAATTTCTCTTATTTTCCTCAGTAAATGAGCAAATATCATAGCTATGTTATCTTCCCTCAAGTCTTAAATTCAAAGAAAGGCATTTGCACTTTTATACACATGCTAACCTACAAGACCGTTTCCAGGTTGAGAGGAAGGGATTTCCATTTAATGTTACTGGCATAGAAACACTGGTACAGCTAAATGCTAGTGGATGAGCTTCCAAAGAACATGCATAAGCACATGTACAGACACAATCTGCTCAACTAACATTTTTGGAATTTTCTCCAATGTTACTTTTTTTTTTATATACAGCCTAACTCAGAGCTGTCTGCTGCTGCTGCTGCTGCTGCTGCTGCTAAGTCGCTTCAGTCATGTCTGACTCTGTGCAACCCCATAGACTGCAGCCCACCAGGCTCCCCCATCCCTGGAATTCTCCAGGCAAGAACACTGGAGTGGGTTGCCATTTCCTCCTCCAATGCATTAAAGTGAAAAGTGAAAGGGAAGTCGCTCAGTCGTGTCCGACTTTTAGTGACCCCATGGACTGCAGCCTACCAGGCTCCTCCATCCATGGGATTTTCCAGGCAAGAGTACTGGAGTGGGTTGCCATTGCCTTCTCTGAGAGCTGTCTAGAAATTTTAAAAGTTCATTTGGAAAGTGGCCTTATCTTTTTCATCAATTCCCAAACTTGTGGGGACTATTAGAGCATCCCTGTTTTCCTCTTCTGCATAAGGATTGCTTTGCAGAATTCAGAGTTTTTTTCTCCCTAAAAATAAGGGACACAGAGTACCAATGCATTTCCTTTGAGAAGTGAAATAAAAAAGCCTATGAAATAAAAAACCAAAACCTATGATTTCATATTCCTTTCAGGTTCACAGAATTGTGTTTATGCAACTGAAAAAATAGAGCCGACTTCCTTAAAAAAAATCATTGCTATGCTAACAGTGAACATGGTCTAGAAACTTAATAAAAAATATTGCGGTGAGCAGTACCATGTTAAGCACAATTATTATTATTGTTTCATGGATAATCTGTGATTAACAGTAATCTGAAGCCAACAAATATTAGAGAGACAATAAGAAGGACATAATGATTCTGCTTTATGAGTTCAGGGTTTATAAAATGACTTTCTGCATTCAAACCCAGGGCCTCAAATTACTCAACTGTTTTCTGCCCCAGTCGCCTCATCTGTAAAGTAGAATCATAAAAGCATCATCTTACAGGTTGAAAAAGTGAGTGAGTTACCCATAATCCCAGTCTAATCATAGAAGGAACAGCAGGCCAACCCAAATTGACGGACATTCTACAAAATAGCCAATGAGTACTCATTAAAATGTCACAGTCATGCCAAACAAGGAAAGAATGAGAAATTGTCATTGATCAGAGGAGCTTAAAGAGACATAATGACTAAATTCAACATGGTGTCATGGAATGGACTTTGGAACAGATAAATGACATGAGTGAATAAACTTGTGAAATCCAAATGCAGCCTAGAATTTAGGTAATAGTAATGCATCAATGTTCATTTATCAATCTCAACAAATGTAACACATTTGTGTAAGATGTTAACATCTGGAGGAAATGGATGAAGAGTATATGAGAATTCCCTGTACTACATTTCCAACTTTGCTGTAAAGCTAAATTTAAATGAAAATATAAAGGCTATTTAAAGTAAATCAGTTAACTTGATTAATATATGTGAACTATATTCAATATCTTATAATAACCTATAACAGAAAATAATCTGAAAAGGAATATGTATATTCATATATTTATGTGCATAACTGAATATATATGTATAACTGAATCACTTTCCTGTATAGTAGAAACATTGTAAATGAAGTATATTCTATATTTCAGTAAATGCATGAATATATATCTTGATTATATATATAATTAGAATATATATATATATGACATAGTGCTGCCAGGCACATAACAATGCTAAATATATATGACTTGGTCATAGTAGTAGTAGTGATGGCAGCGGTGGTAAATGTAGTATGTACTATCCACTGCATTCATAGCAGAAATGAAGATAAATATGGGAGAAAAAGCTGAGAAGAAAGTGATGAAGGATCACAGGAGTAGGCTCAGTCAGTTTGCTGTCCTGCAGTTGAAGGACTGAAGGTCAATTATGTGTAGAATAGGCAACAGCAAGCCCAAGTCCCCTCATCTTTACCATCCTATTCCAACACCCTTCTTACTTCACCTTTGTTATTATAATTGTGTGCTGAGATTTGTACTCATACTCTTTGACTACCATTAAAACTTAGAGGGTATATAAGGAATATGTTTTGTTGGTGGCTAATTGAAAGTCATTATACTAATGTTTTGTTCGGTGAAGACGATGGAACTCCCCCCCTCCAATACTCTTGCCTGGCAAATCCCACGGACAGAGCAGCCTGGAAGGCTGCAGTCCATGGGGTCGCTAGGAGTTGGACATGACTGAGCGAGTTCACTTTCACTTTTCACTTTCATGCATTGGAGGAGGAAATGGCAACCCACTCCAGTGTTCTTGCCTGGAGAATCCCAGGGATGGGGGAGCCTGGTGGGCTGCCGTCTATGGGGTCGCACAGAGTCGGACATGACTAAAGCAGCTTAGCAGCAGCAACAGCATACTAATATCGATGAATGATTTTAATGTTTAAAAATATTTAACTTTCTATGTAGAGAAAACTATTTGAGTTAGCCTGCCATAGGACAGGCCAATGAATGCCATGAAAAGTGCCTGAAGAAAAGATTTGAAAGCTTAGTGGGACAGATGTTACTTTCTGGAGAGCTGCGGCAACACATGATTTAACTTTGTATGTAAGACTCTTTTGAAAGAGTGAACAGACCTGAACACATTCAGAAATTAGAGTTGCAGTGACAGGTCTTGCAAAGTACAGTAGGCTTTAAACACTTTCCTAAAAGAGTATGTGTCATGAATAGTCTATGTATTTCCACCCTTCAAAAAGGAAGGTTATCAATACTGAAAATATAGATCATTTGAATATATACTATATAACTAATTACTGAAAAATACCATATTTCATTTAAGAACCAGACCTTTAATCCATTTTAATATCTCGAAAATCAAAATATAGCTTAAAACAACCCACATTGTTTAATTTAGCAGCAGTTTTTCCTTCCTCCATGGTTCATAAAATAGTGATGTGTTTTGAAATTAATGGCATATTATATTTGAAAAAAAATGGCGACCAGTTCTTTGTTATTCATATGCAAGTTGGTACTATTATATTTAGCACTAATACTGAATCACACAGGAGAAAATGACTGATGCAAATTATATTTGTGAATGACTTATACTTCGGTTTTACACGTGGGATTGGCATCCTTCCCTAATTTTCCTCTCTACCTGAATGTTAATAGAGCAGCCAAATAGGAATTGTTAAGATAATATGTAGAATATTCAAGAAATGCCACGAACACTCTATTTCCTTAACCAATCAGCTAAGTGACTTGGTAGTAACTAAAAGATTTGTATGCAGAAATTGGAATCACATTGAGAAGCATATGTAAAATCCTGGGAAAAGCTCCCCAAGCACCAGGACACTAATATTCAACATCTGATAGCTACACTTGGAGATTTTGGGTAATTATTGTTGAAATAAATCATTGATGAGTGGAAGTTTTGGCATGAGATGCTAACAAAACATTTGGCTAGTAATTCTACCAACTTTATGCAAAAAAAAAAAACCCATATTTTTAGCAGGATGTTGGTTTTGATTCAAACTGAAATATTTAGGGTGGGATGGCTTACTTTATATCATTCATTTAATTCACTCCCCATTAATTCATTTCTTCATTCATCTAATGAGACACTAATAGACAGATCCATTAATATATAACAGTAATAAGTGCTAGAGGCTGATGACACACACACACACACACAAAATTTGCATGAGCCTTTCTTTCATGGAAAATGCAGTTTTCTTAAGGAAGAGGGTAGAGAATGGACAGAGGAGTAAATAGGGAAGTATGATACATAAATAGTTCTCATACAAGAGAAGAATATGACAAATCTGTACAAAGATGCTGGGCACACTAGATAAGAGAGAAGAAGAAAAATAAAATGGGATGTTCAATTAAGTGAAGGGAGGAAATTTTAGGACAAAGGTTGGATTTATATTGAAAAAAGGTAAAAGAAGGCATCTTCATTAAACATGATTTAGGCTCAATGGTCACAAGTAATATCAGATGTTCCCTATTCAACCCCCTCTCTAGTTCCAGAAGTGTTACCTAACTTTATCCTTAATCCCAAATTCCTCCTTCCCATCAGAGACTGTTAGCAACAAATGTCCTTGCCATTTGGAAAATGCAGGTGATAAATGCATCTGTAATTCGCAAGTGGTTCATCCTAACAGATCGAGAGCAAATGAGAGGTTTATACCCATGGCAGCATTTGACAATGTGCTATCTGTGTTGTAACACTGCTCTAGATCGTTAGTGAGTGCTTTTAGTCACAAGTACAAGGCATCTCAGTGAATATCTAAAACCTCCAAAGTCAATTAACTAGGAGTAGTGGCAGTTGTGTGATATCGTATTGTCATTCTTCAAACAGGTGGAGTTTGGCTTGAAAAACCTTCACTGAAAGGGTTTCGTGTTATTTTTCCCCGCCATTCTTCATTAACATATCATGTAGAGATGTGCCTTTATGTAGAATGTCTTATTTGATGGATTAAGAATGTATCTGAAATGAAAGATATTCTGGAAAATATCCAACCAATTTTTACTTTCTATTCAAAGATATTATCAGCCAGGCAACAACTACAAGAAGTTCAGGCCATGTAGAAGGGTGGGGATTACACTGCAGTTAGCATTAGGCATGTGGATTCCATTTCAGACTCTGCCACACAGAAGTACTGTGTGCTTGAGTATAACCCTTGATTTTCCTTAACTTCACTGGGTTTTATAAACTGTAACAGAATAGGTACTTCCCGCCCCCTCCCTTATTTCTAAATGGCAACAATTCGTAGGACAGGATGATGCCTGTGACCATTTAACCCATTCAAGTCTGTAAATGAATATAAGTCTTCTGTCCACCACCAGCAGGCATCCTTCTATCTTATGACAATCAAAATCTAGGATGCGATCACTGCCTTCCTCCAAAGTGGTGGTGAGGTAGAGAATCTGGCTACACCAGCTTCCATATCTGACAGTACTGAGCAAAGCTGAGGCCAATCCCTAGTTCTGGGTTGTGAGATAATCTGATTCAATCATCAGAGCACACAAATTCACATCTCAGTTCTGTGGTTATGTGATCCTGGTAAGTTACTTAAATTCTTTAAGACTTGGTTTTGTCATCTAAATAATGGCACAATTCATTGTATTCTTGTTGTGAGAATCAAGGTACTGAGTACTTGGTCTGACATATAAAGGGCATTTAGCAAATATGTACACTCTGTTGCTGCTCTTTACCCCTGTTCACACCTCTTTCCATCAACATATTAGTTCAAAGATAATACAGCAAATCAAGTGGCATGCCACTTGGGAACAAGTTTTTAAAACTACCAGAGGAGTAATTGGATTTTAGGAACATGATAGACCAATATGTAATAAGTAGCAAGTTGAAAGCTAGCTTTAAAAAAAAAGTGTTTTCACATGCACATAGAAAAATATTTTTACTTGGCTATCATACACTCTGCAACTCATATTAGTTGGCAATATTTTCATTATCCATTCAGTTAGCATATTTTGAGAGCTTACAGTGAACTAAAAAGTACAGTGAATTCTGAACTAGGTGGCAGGCCCAGACACCCTGGCTGTTGAAGTACCCAAGTTAAAACAAAACCTGAGCTTCTGCTGTTATCATTAACCACTGTATGTGGCTATAGCAAGGGCTTTGAGCTCTACCTGTCCCATTGTGATCTAGTCCACTGGGAGACCTGGAGTCTAATGAGGTGGTGCCTTTGAACCATTCAAATTGCCCTGCCAAAGATTGACCTACCATCTTTCAATCCTTAACACTGAATGATAGTTTCTGCCTCTTCCACTGAGCTGCCTCTAGAGGGCAAAATAGTCCCAATTTATCAAATACCTGCGTATTTTATTCATCGCATAGACACATCCATACACATAGTCTGAGGCAAACTGGAAAACCACCATGTGTCAAATACAGCATAGGCAATTTTGTCTTTATGAAAAGTAACAGAGAGTAAGAGCTTTTCTAGTAACATTAGTTCATTTCCACTGCTAAACTTTCAGTTTGGGTGTTAACAAGTTGCTAGACTTATTTTGTTTCCTGTGCCCCAATTTTTAAAACTCTATTACATGTAGATAATGCCAAACACTGCATACCTAGCCCCTTAGCATTCATTATGAAGATTAATAAGACAAGGCCAGGCAGCATTTTCTATTACTATGAAGAAATAAGATCTGCAAATACAAAAGAATGGTATTAATTTGCATATACCATGGTTTGGCTGAAAATTCTGTTATTGGCCACATATTAATGTTAAAAGAGCCACAAGATCTTTCTGAGTTTTTCTACTTGAAATAGGAAAAGTCACTATTAATATCTTTTAAATGACTTCTGTAACAAAACCTAACATCTAAATCTTCGGGAAAAAATTTAAAAAGAAAAAACACAATACAAGAAAGTACTTTCAAAGTTCCATCCGGTTGTTATTTTAATAAAATACTTTGTCTAATTCAGCTTATGCAATTATCTGAACAGCATTGCATTGCTAGGGGAGCCGTCTGTCAGCAGACACATACCAGGCTCCAGAAAGATAACACTTAAAACGTGATATCCTCTGAGCTCCCCTGAGATGAGCATCCAGTTTGACAGTTTACAAAACATTTGGGTTTGTTTCCTCCACAAACCCTGTCACAAAAACCAAGGGAAGCCTGGAATTAAATAAATAAAAGCCCTATTAAGAGTAAAGCACATCACTTAGAAAGATGAGGTTTTAAGATCCCATTGGGTGTCTTTACATTCATTTTCAATTAGCTACTTTTACTTTAATGAATTTCAGGAGAATTCAGATTCGTAGATTAGCCAGGCTGATGAAGGCTATTGGCTTTCTGGCACAGTCATGTTTTCATGAGTTAGAGAACACTAGGGGTGACTTTGTGATTTATGCCCAAATGGAGAGATGCCACGTGGAGGGAAATATTTTAAAATAGTGGTGAGTTTTGGCATCACTAGGATGAACTCTGGATAGGTAAGCTTTGGATGCATAATTAAACGAGCGGAAAGTTCCAAGAGAACAGGTGAACTAGGAAAAAATAATAAGTGGCAACATGATGTACTGTCCTTTTAAGACATTATTTGCTGGGTTTAAGGATCTGAAAGAAAAGAGTGTATCTGGCTACACACTTGGTAACAGACATACATTACCCTGAACAGATGAAAGAATGGATGGAGTTTGAAGACCAAATCCAGGAAATGGATTTTCAGTAGCGGGCAAAGGAAATTGATTTTATACAGAAAGAGGTTACAAGGGTAAAAAGATCCAAAGTCAATATAAAGAACAATGCCAGCCAATGAGAAGAGTAAGTACTTTATGCATCATCATCAACAGGGCTGTAGTTCCGTAAACAAGGATATTATATGTAGTTGGTAACCATCTCTATTTTCTTTTAATATCATGCCTCTGATTGACTTGCTTTAGAGACAAGGACAGGCATGTGACAGCCACTGAAATATTTTTATCAATTCGCCTACTTCTACCAGGTAAGAAGTGTATCCAAAGGCAATTTTTAGTTTTAAATTATTTCTAAGAGGTTTTGTTTTGTTTTGTTTTGCTTTGCTTTTGCTTGGAATCAAAACACCAATTAAAGAATATTATACCCTAAGTTTTCACAGAAAGTTCAATTAGTTATGAATTTTTTAATTTACTAACTTTTATATTCATCTCACATGCTAGTAAAGTAATGCTCAAAATTCTCCAAGCCAGGCTTCGGCAATACGTGAACCGGGAATTTCCAGGTGTTTAAGCTGGTTTTCGAAAAGGCAGAGGAACCAGAGATCAAATTGCCAACATCCAATGGATCATCAAAAAAGCAGGAGAGTTCCAGAAACACATCTATTTCTGCTTTATTGATTATGCCAAAGCTTTTGACTGTGTGGATCACAATTAACTGTGGAAAATTCTGAAAGAGATGGGAATACCAGACCACCTGACCTGCCTCTTGAGAAACTAATATGCAGGTCAGGAAGCAACAGTTTAGAACTGGACATGGAACAACAGACTGGTTCCCAATAGGAAAAGGAGTACGTCAAGGCTGTATATCATCACCCTGCTTATTTAACTTATATGCAGAGTACATCATGAGACATGCTGGGCTGGATGAAGCACAAGCTGGGATCAAGATTGCCGGGAGAAATATCAATAACCTCAGATATGCAGATGACACCATCCTTATGGCAGAAAGTGAAGAGGAACTAAAAAGCCTCTTGATGAGAGTAAAAGAAGAGAGTGAAAAAAGTTGGCTTAAAGCTCAACATTCAGAAAACGAAGATCATGACATCCAGTCCCATCACTTATGGGAAATAGATGGGGAAACAGTGGAAACAGT
>SJYV01029117.1:96039-127248 GCA_006410875.1 Neotragus pygmaeus | reverse complement strand
TGCACAGGGGTGATCCAGAGAGACAATGTGGGGTGGGAGGTGGGAGGGGGATTCAGGATTGGGAGCTCGTATACACCTGTGGTGGATTCATGTCGATGCATGGCAAAACCAATACAGTATTGTAAAGTAGAATAAAGTAAAAAAATTTTTTTAATAAATAAAAAGTTAAAAAAAAAACACATGGAGATCAACCTGTACAAAAACGAATCAACCAACAACTATTAAAACACATTGCTAAATCCTGAGAATACTGAGAAATTGTCTCCTTTTTGAAAAGAGAGAAAAAAAAAAAACAATCACAGTCCACTGGAAGACATACTTGTAAGAAGGGATCTACCACAAAATGGGATAATTGCTTTCCATAAGAGAGATAATCAATGTCTTTAAAATTAGTTCAAAAGAAAAAAATAAGGAATACCTGAGCAGCTGTGTTCATCTACATCTTCTGGTCTGATGGAAGAGCATGCTGAATTGTGAATGGTATGATACTGGTTAAGGGAAATCAGAATAGAAAATCTTTTTGAAGAATAAACAGAAATCATCCGAGTCAATTATATAGACTAGTTTTCGAAAATGACAATTCTGTTCAGCAAACAGTGACTGAACACCTGTTGTGTATAAGGCTCAGAGATAACTGTAGGCACACAAAGATGAATAAGACATGGGGTCTGTATTCAAGGGCCTTGGAATTGAGTAGAAGAGAATTAGCAAGCAATAAAAAAGCAAGATGGTGTCATATTATTGCCATTCACCTGTTGGGCTTCTGGGGTGGGAACGAGAGAGAAAGAATTGTCATATTCAAGCTGAAAACATGGGATGTGAGAGAAAATCCCTATTAACCTCATCACACTGTGCCTTTCTCCCAAGGTGATACCTAATCCTTCTTCTAGTTAAAAGAACCCTACAAACTGGGACAGGCACTAAGCAGCATCTTATACAAATACTGGTAGGGGATGGAAATTAATCCCTCCCCCCTTCTTGATCATATCACAGGGAGATTCGGGAAATGTTCTCTTTCTTTGGTCAACACAAGGTTTATAGCACCAGGATAAACCAGCAGACTAATCTCTGAAATCTTCTACCAAGTGATACATTTAAATTTTTCAATGGGTTATAAGGAATATAGTTTCCAAGAGTGCTCTGGAGGAACTGGAGAATCAGTGGAATTCCTAGAAATTTACAGTCAGTGCTTCTTCATGTTGCAAAGTGACCCGGTTTGAATCATATTTGATAAGGCATCATCACTACCAACTCTATAGACAGCAGAGTAATTACCACTAGAAAGAATTAAAATGAACTAGAAGTTGTCTTTTCTTTAAAGAGTCTAAGACATAACTGATGTTACAGAGCAAAACCCTTGCATGCAGTTGAGCAGAATGGATTCTCATCTCCACAAAAAAAATAAAGAATATGATTACTATATTAGGCTGGCCTGAGGAGGATGATGAAAGAACATGCATTGTAAATTGCATATTGATGGAAGTGGTAATTGTGAGAAAAACATATGCCTACTAGAGAGAACAAGGAACGAGGAAATGTACAAGCCCAGATGTGGAGTCAGAAGAGTGTCAAGAAAAGAAACAACTGGGGTTAAAACAAAGGACACAGAAGAGGCTACAGGACCCCAGACGGGAAGAGGGTTTGCAGCATAAAATAATTAAGGTGTTAGAATAACACCAACATGAGGTGCAGGTAGGATATAACAGAGGGAAAATAATCTGAAAGATATTTTTGTCAAAGTAATCAGTAGGCTTGATTGACTGACTTCACATGAAGGCAAAAAAGAGGCAAGATTAAGAAGACTTAGGTTTTGATGGGAATAATCAAAAAGCAGAGAAGAGATTCTGCATGTATGCGTATGTGTATGTATTGGGGAGGGCAGAAAGGTAGAAGAAACAAGAGAGGGTGTCGAAAATGTTTTAAGGCATATTTATGTAATGAGTAGGGATGATATTCTTTCTTTCCTCCTCTTTCAAAGCACAAAGAGCTCATAATCACGAATGTGTCATGGTGTGCACTTCTAACAGCCTGTTTTCTTCTACGTGGCTGAAGAGTCAAATTCATTATGTCTGTAGGGACTTGGAAAGCTCACAAATAGCAGTGATCATTAATCACGCTGGCTAAATTCCTGAGATAGAGACTGTAAGGTGTGGAAAAGTGTGAAATTCAAGGATTTCCCTCACTTCTTTTAACTAACTTTTTGACCAGATAAGTTCCGGCCCAAGTTTACACTCTGTGGTGAAAGAAGGCTTGGAATAGCACTTGCTTTGTCTTCCATACCATAAATCTCAACAGGGTAGAACACTGCAAGTTTCACACACAACAGAAAAGATACATCATACTCATTAACATTTGTTATGAGTTTTTAGTTGCTGATAAAGTAAAATAGATCCATTATTTACAGGAACACTTATGATTCCATTCTGATAAATATTCTTTTAGCTGCAATAAAATCTGTTATTTTACATATATAGATTCACTCCAAAATCATTTTTTGCAAACACATTGAATGTTAATTTAAAATCCATAGGCTGTGGATGCAATAATAACATTTTCAAGGCAAAAGAACAACAGCTATTTACATTTAAGCTTATCACATAAACAGAGTAAAAGTTCTCTTTCTCTCCTCCCCTTACCCCCTCCCTCTCTCTCTCTCTCTTTCTCTCTCATCACAAACATGAAAGAACTAAATGCAGGATTCTCATTAGTATGTTGAAGGAGATTTAAGATGACATCTTTGAGAAGGAGAATTGTAGCTGTCAAATGACCAAAGCTAGCAGAAATAATTCTACTTTGCAATCCTTTTGAATCTAGGAATTGTGTTGAAGTTCACTTTCTCTTTTGGAAGAATGCCTTTTTTTTTTTTTTTCCTGAATAGTCTCAGTTGTTATTTCTGATGCCAGACAGGAAAGGACTGTGAAGAGGCAAAACTTGAGGGGAAAAGGCAATTAAGCCATACTGAGCTGAAAAAAAAATTAACATGAGCTCATTTGTATTTTTCTGTGAATTTGGTTCAACAAAACTGGTCTACCTTCTTGAAGTACAACAGACTTGCAAACGCCAAACATAGACGGAACACTAGCCTGGGAAAGGCTTTCCTTGGACAAGCCCAGCTGCACTGAGGGAAAAGGGGATTTTTCTGCCATGACAACTTTTTCACTGCAGAGACCAGCTGCTTTAATCAAAGTAATCGTAAACTTTATAGAATGGTCTGCACACCATCTGGCGCCTTTCAGTGTCTTGGAGACTCCTTCAAAACTGGCTTAAAAGTGAATATTTTCCCTTGCATACCAGGTGTATTTACTATTGCCTGGAAGAAATCTGGTTGGGGCGGGAGGACTGGGAATGGGAAGAGCCTTAGGATCTTGGAAGGCACTCAACTTTTTCAGAAGCAGACTAAGAAACTGTAAATAGGATAACCAAGATCTTGGCTTTGTCATCAATTCCTTTTCAGTTTAATAACTGTACATGTCTGTAGTTACCTGATGGTGGTTTATTCACTAAGTCATGTCCAACTCTTGCAACCCCATGGACTGTAGCTGCCAGGCCCCTCTGTCCATGAGATTTTCCAGGCAAGAATACTAGAGTGGGTTGCCATTTCCTTCTCCAGGGGATCTTCCCAATCCAAGAATCGAATGCAGGTCTCCTGCATTGCAGGCAGATTCTTTACCGACTGGGCTATGGGGGAAGCCCTCTGCAAATAAAATGAACTCTCACACTCTCTCACTTGACTCAGTCATGCATTATCACATACTGAGTACACTGTACAAATTATATAAGACAGTATGCCAATAACATGATTCACTCCTTCTGAAATCATACCAAAATAAATGATGAACCTAAAAGGGGGCAAAATGTCCATCAGCTATCCTAAGTCTCATTTTGAACCACATTCTATCCCAACAGTGGAAACACAAAGTTCCATTCAGCTCTCAAAAATATAGACCAAATGTCATCAGCACGTCAACTATTAGAGACATCTTGCTAATGAGTACACTTATGTGAAGAAATCTGGAATAATATCTTTTTATCTAATACTTTCCCCAAGAATTTATTTCAAGAAAAAACCTCTTCAAAGCACTTTCTTGTTGTTTATAACAAAACAAATTTATGTTCTATAATCTGCTCTTATATCACAAGTGCTCATATCTTTCAACATATTTCTTCGCATGTTTTTTTTCAGAGATGGATGTTCTCAGAGATAAGGCTGTGAAAATGTTTGCCTTATGGACAATTTTTTCCACACTATCTGAGACATATAGTCACCCAACTTAAATGCTCTGATGTCCTAAAGATGTCATATATTCATACTAGGTAAGCCCAGGGTCACTGGCAAATACATTTAAAGTGACAGCATTGGGTGATTACTTTTTCTCATCTAACACATTCATAGTTAAATTAATAATGAGTCTTTCACTTTTATAACTCAACAAATGAAAAGATAAATAACTCAATTTTAAAATTTACAATAGGTTTTAATACACATTTCTCCAAGTAAGAAGACAAATGGCCAATGAAGGAATGTTCAAAATCATTCCCAAAGAAATAAAAATCAAAAGCACAATGAAATACCACCTAATATCCCCTATGATGTCAGTGATTAAATAATGAAACAATTCAGAAGCTACCCTGGTGGTCCAGTGTTTAAGAATCCACCTTGCAATACAGGGGACACAAGTTCGATTTCTGGTGCAGGAAGATCTCACATGTCACAGGGCAATTAACCCCACAAGTCACAACTAGAGAGTAGCCCCCACTGAGAAAGCACACGCAAAGCAACAAAGACAAAGCATGGCCAAAAAAGTATATCAAATACATCAATTAATTAAAATCATGTTAAAAGAGCTCAGGAAGCAACTTGAAAAGATGGCATAATTTGAAGATCAAATGCAATGGACTGACCAGATAAAAAAATGTTTAAATCTGTAAGCTCATAACAATATTATAGAATAAAAATTATTGTTCACCTTTGTAGGATTCTAAGAAACCAGCTCATAATTTTTAAAACTGGTAAATAAGAGGAAAGAATCAAACATTCTCTCCCATACAAACTGCCTTTGAAGGTAACCAGTTGAGACATTTTACAGACAGTATTCTGCCTAATCTATGAAAAAGGAATAATACAATTTAAATATCATTTTGCAACCTCTAATGAATTAATGAATCTAGACAATAACCCTCACTGGTGGGTAATGTTAGACCTAACTAACAATTTCCAGGTACATTAAGAGGACAGATAGTTGCAGAATAATTTGCTTGGCAATGAGATGTTCTGTAAGGAGAGTCTCAAATCCATCAATTGTCAAAGACTGGGGATGGTGTAACAGTTTATTTAGGAGTTTGCCTCTCTTTCTGAATCCCTCTACTAATAACTAGGAACTCAAAAAACCTTGGCAGAGATAATACAAATATTAGTTCAAGGATTATAAGTGAAAACCTCAGAGAAGAAACCTTTCATCATTTGTTCAATGTCAAACAATCCCTACTTCTGAGAAGTCATTTCGCTGGATTTCCCTCCTTTTCGCCTACCTATTCTTTCCACTTCTCTGGTGGTCCAGTGGTTAAGAGTTCACCTTCCAGTGAGACTCTTTTTTTGGTTGGTAGATGTTCCTAAGTGTGTGGGAACCTATGTCAACACAAAGGAAGCTTTGGGGGGATACATCTGCTGTATTGATATTTCCCAAAGTTAGCTTTCTGTCTCTCTCCTCTGCCACTACACACTTTCCCTACTATTGACCTGAGAAAAGAAGATATTTTAATTGTTTTATCTCTCAAACTATTTAATATAAATACCAAACAGCTGATGTGACTGCCTCCATGCATTTGCCAGGAAAACAGAGGGCACTCAATGGCTTCACAGCTATGTCAGGTCATACTCACATGAAGAATTTAGTTTTTATATTCCATTTATAGCATTTAGTAAACAATCCCAATCAAAGGCTTCAAAGATAACCCAAGCTAGCATGGCATGGATCCATGAACTTCCTTTCTCTATCCCATAATAATATGACGTAGATAGAAGTGATCTTATTATGTTTAGACTTCCACATTCTGTAAAAATAAGTGCTGCTGAAGACATACAATTTACTTTAAAAAAGAAGAAGAGCTCCCTACTATGATCAGTCTCCTATAAGAGAATAATATTTTAATTAAATTTACCACATGCTTAAGTCCCATTCTTTTAATAATAGTAATGTAATTAACCTGTGATTGATCTTCCAGATTCTTTATTGAAATAAAATCATTCTGAACCAAATTCTCATAAGAATTGAGGAAATCAGTCCTCAATGCATTTAAACCTAACAAGATTCTCTTTTTATACATTACAATTCTTGGCAAAACATCGTAAACAAAACTACTTAAAATATAAGTGCTGTGATATTTGCTACTCAGAGATCTGGTATCCTCACTTGATCTCTGATTTCTTACATCTTATTGTCCATTGAGATCTCCACTTGGAAGTCTAATGGGCATATCAAACTTATCAGCTCCAAAGTAACTTTCTAACCATGCCCACAATTCAGATCAACCCTTCCTGTCATCTTCTGCATACCAAAAGTTGGCAATGCCATCTGTTCAGGTCAATCATTTAAGATCATCTTTGAAATTTCTCTTTCATTTACAGCCTATGTCCAACCCATCAGCAAATCCCTCTAGCTCTACTTTCAAAATATATCTAGAATCCAGCAAATTCTCACTATCCTCCAGGAATAGCATCCAAGTTTAGGTAATCTTCTCTCTTACGTAAATTACTAAAACAGTCTTGTAATTAATTGGTCTCTATATCAGTCTATGGCCCACTCTGATCTAGAATGTTAGTTTTAAGCCAGGCAAATCATGTCACCTTGTGCTCAAAGCTTTATCTCATGCAGAATAAAAAGCGAAGTCCTCACAGTGATGCACATAATGCCCTCTATACCTGCCTGTTCCCACATTGATCTAACCTCTTAACGACTACACATAGCTCACCCTGCCTACCACAGATGGGACTTTGCATTTCACCTTTCTTCTGTCTGGAAAGCTCTTTCAACAGTTAACCTCAGAATGTGTAAGCTTGCTCAGCCGCTCAGTCGTGTCTGACTCTTTGTGACCTACGGACTGTAGCCCACCAGGCTTCTCTGTTCCCGGGATTCTCTAGGCAAGAACACTGGAGTGAGTTGTTACTTCCTCTTCCAGGGGATCTTCCCAACCCAGGGATCAAACTCACATCTTCTGTGTCTCCTGCATTGGCAGGAGGATACTTTACCATGAAGCCACCGGGTAACCCACCTCAGAGCTTCCTCCCTCAGTCTACAAGATCTTTCATATCAACCTTATTTTTAAATAAAATCCATTCCAGACTCCAATCTCTTCTTCCCCTCACTTGACCAATTCTTCTCTGTTTTCTGTCTCTATACCATATGACTTAAGAATCATTCTGCTGAAGTCCAGAGTATTTATTTTACCCACAGGCCATACATTTAAGTTATTTCTCTTAAATTGGTTGGGTCACCTCTACTAGAATATATTAGAATGCTAACTCCATCAGGGCAGAAATTTTGGTCTGTTTTGTTCTCTGGTGTATCCCCAGTGATCAGAGCAGCACCTGGTACAAGAAGTCACTCCATGAATTTTTGTTGAATTAATTGACAAATTACACACAAACATAAAAATTCAGAAGAGCTAATTAAGAATACCAATTAGTATCATTAATTATTTCCTTTAATATAGTTAAGTTTCATGTTTCAAAAATGCATTCAATTAAAAATCTCAGGATTCAATACAGTATTGTAAAGTAGAATAAAGTAAAAAATTAAATTAAATTTAAAAAATAGATAAATAAAATAAAAATCTCAGGATAACTATGAGACTATCCAAGTGAGTTAATTTATTTATGGTCAACATGGCATCCATCAAGCTAAATTCGTCGCTAAAGCTACCAATCACAAATACTCATTAAAGCATTGTGAATTGTCTGTTTAGATTTAATAAGTTACTTATAAAATTAATCATGGGTCATTATTTGTCAACCTCCTACTTCAGTCTTTGCCTTCTCAGTAACTACTATTGGCATCAATCCAATGGCTCAGGCCTGAAACTTAAGTCATTCTTATCTATTGCTGTCACTATCTCACACAACCAAGCCATCCGCAAGCCTTGTCAGTTTGAACTTCACGGTCTTCTATTATGGATTTGCTCACAGGTCTTACCACAACTACCATCATGCCTGACTTTGACAGCACATTTCTCCTCTGGACAATGCTAACAGTCCCTCTGTTGGTCATTCCAGGAACATTAGTTCTCTCCTCCAAACCATTTTCCACATCATAGCGTGAATATTTTTCCTAAAACTAGATCCCAGCACTCCATTGCTTCCACTGTTTAAAATCCTTCACTTTGCCTTTACAGTTCCTCTAGTTACATTTTTAGACTTTCATTTGCAAATATTTTCAGACTTACAGGTAAGTTTCAAATATAGGACAAAGACTAAGGTCCCCCAAAATTAAGGTCTAAATCAAAGTATAATTTTCAAGTCAAGGACATTAACAAAAATATGATATTCAACTAATTGGATGCACAGGCAGCTAGTCCAGTAATGACCCTTTGATAGCTACTGTTCTAGTCACATTTGACTTTTCTCAGGTTCTTAAAACGTCAAACTCATTCCAATCTCTGGGTTTCTGCATTAGTTTTCTTTTCTTCCCCCCCCCCCCCTGTCTCAAACATTCTTGCCCACATCTTGGCATTGATGGCTCTTTTAGTCATCCAGGTCCATTTGGGAAAACTTCCTGATGCTCTAGTCTAAAATAGTTTCCCTGATTTATTTTCACCATAGTACTTCTCAAACCTTGATATTTTCCCATGTATATCTTTATCTTGTTTACATTTCCACACTAGAATTTGAGCAAAGTGGCATCTGTTTTTATATTTCTGAGAATAGCCCCAAGATTTCAAGCTATGCTTGCTGAATAGTATTTAATAAACATTTGATTATATAAATGAAGTTCCAAGAAATATTAAACCAAATTGAATAACAATTATATTATTTCTATAAAACTTTGCAATTTGCATTCACTCCTATACACTTATTATCTAATCAGAAAAATGGAAAATTTATTAACTTAAGGGTGAGAAAAACTTGATCTCTTTTCCCAGCTCCATCACTGACCACCAAGTTTTAAACTCTATTTAAAACTTAATCTTCTTTAAAAACATTCAAATTCAGAATCATCCAGTCAGTCAACAATAAAGACATAATTCAACCTATGTTTTCTGAAAGAGTAAGAATAAGATACAAATCTACTGTCATGGGATTTTTATATTTTATTTATCATGAAATCAAAGGTTAAGTTTTAATAAAGTATGAGGTCAGAAGAACAATAACCCTGTCACACTATGTATCTTTCTTTGATACAATTTTAAACTATCTTAGTGGGATCCAGAAACATTTTTATAATACCATTTCATATTTTATGTGATATGCAGAGAGTTCTCAAAACTTTTGAAGCTCTTGATAGTAATGTTTCAGTGTTTACAGTTTTAACATTTTCTGAGGAAGTTGGGTAAAATGTAAGAGTATTTTGTGCATGCTGTGACAGATATCTAGTTTTTATTTTGGCTGTATTTCATCTCTTTAAAAGACTCCAATAATGATAAGGGATTAAGAGACAAACTACTATGTATAAAACAAATAAGCAACAAAGGTGTATGGAGTATAATCTATCAAAATACTGAATCGCAATGCTGTACATTTGAAACTAATATTGAAAATCAACTAAATGGTAAAAAATAAGACTCCCATAACAAATTAAAAAGGAGACCTAAGAGTTACATTTCGAACAGAATTAAAGTCAAATATAAGCTGATATAACAGCAAACAAACTATATATTTCTGATTTCTAAGAGGGAGCATTCATTATCAAAACATTTGTATGTGAAGGTATATATGTCCATATACGCTCGTTTAGCCATTTCGTTTTCAAATTACAGTTTTTTAGAGAAGCTAGTGTTAAGAGTTTCATACCTGATTGACATTCAGGTTTTTGGAATTACAGAAGAAAAATCCCTATTCCAAAAGCCCCCACAGATTTGATAGGAAAATAGTTTAAAATAAAACCATTGTACATATACATATCATTATTATTGGGTGATTCACACAGCAGTGCTCAAATCTGATATTTCAATTCTTTACTTGTAGATGTACAAAGGTCTGGCTCAGTCTCCTACATCTTTGTAGTTGGTGGACTTTGCATATGGAATGTTCTACTATGTGTGTGTACATGTATTTATCTGTGTGAGCATGCACAAAATACTCTCACTTTTTACATAGCTTTCTCAGAAAATGTTAAAACTACAGACTCTAAAACATGAGCTCTAAGAAGAGCTTCAAAAGTTTGAGAACTCTGTTCACTGGCAGGGTGGCTGGCCTCAGATCCCACGTATATCTTGTTTCTCCTCTAGCAACTTCATGGCATATATCTTTAACCTCACTCTTATACACAAGTCAAAAGTGAGCAAGAGAGTGGGGGAAAACTAGGAAACTTAAGCTTGAGATAAGGGTCAGAAAAGAAAGGGCGAATATGTGTCTGTTTCCCAGATACAGAGAACTATTTACTATGTCAAAGGATTTTAGATTAATTCACATTTGATGCAGATATCTCCTTTCCAGACCTATGAAACTTTACTGACCAATGATATGATCTTTGATTTAGCTTTAAGAAACTTGTGATCTAATACAACAATATAAGCTTATTCCAGATATGATCTCAAAGGGAAGCTGGAGGATTTGGCTCAGAAAAGGGACAGACTGAAACAAAGACTAATGAAGTTTCAATATGTTGCCCAAAGCAGATTAAGGATATGTCCATTCAAGAATGAAACCGATCAAGTGGAGAATAGCAGGACCAACTTGGTGGCTGCTGATCCATTCGAATTTTTATTTGTGTTAGACTNGGACAGACTGAAACAAAGACTAATGAAGTTTCAATATGTTGCCCAAAGCAGATTAAGGATATGTCCATTCAAGAATGAAACCGATCAAGTGGAGAATAGCAGGACCAACTTGGTGGCTGCTGATCCATTCGAATTTTTATTTGTGTTAGACTTTGTAAAATGACTCTCTGAGATTTTTACCTTTGTTTAGTTTCTCTAATGCAGCTTTAACACATTATAATTCAAACACATTATAAGGAACATTATCAGAGAAGACGTATGCTTGCTAAAATACAAAAATTGACCAAATCAGCCTTTACCAAATATATTGCATACTTGACTTATTTTACCTGACAGTCATTGTTTTGTGTCATATTTAACATAACTACCTAGAAATAATTTTTCTGCCATAAACAATATTAAAGTTCAGCAATATACTCATGACATTTTATGAAAATTTCATGAGTATATTGNGACAGATATATCAGTTGTAGGTGAGAAATCCATCCTGAAGTGGCTGCAACTTTATGTATACTCCTATGCCCCCAAGCTGTGAAATTCTCCAGTCTGCTTACAGGAGGTCCTGAAGGAGCTATATGTGGGGGACAGTGAAAATGCCAGATGGCAGTTTGTGTGAAAATCTGGGACCAGGGCAGTCAGCCAAAAACAGTGGACTGAATAAAAAAGGATGATCACCAAGAATATAACCCCCCACCAATGATCACGAATGAATGGAAGCATGAATTAGGGCTCTCTTCCTCATGAAGGTAAAATCCCTTCATGCAGTTTTTCATCCACATGTAGAACAAATGAAATAAAGAGTAAAATTTTAAAAAAGGACTTACACTGTGCTGATTTATCTTGCTATAATTTTCTTTTGCTTCATTAGTAGCCAAAAATGGTGGGGGCGGGGGGGAAGCAGCCCATTGACAAGGAGAATGCAGGCAAACTTAGAAATAAAGTGTTTCAAAAATTTTAATTTTATCGCCCAAAGCAGATGAGATTACTTCAAAAGCACTTTCTCCTTGATTTATAAGTAACAGGGGTGTTTGCATTGTATTGATTGTTATTGTGTGCCTTTATCACTTTTATTGTCTGCTGCAGTATAGCCCTTTGAAGGTCTGCCAAACCACTGCGGCTGGCTCAAAAGCAGGGCTGAATTTTAATTAAGCCGAGCCAAATAGACACAGAACAGTTGAACTTGATTACACCACTTGTCCTGATGGACACACAGAGGGCATTCAACACACATATCCCACTAAATGACAAAGTCAATTCATACATTTGGTAAAATCTTCAAGACAAAAACCACCATTTGTCAACATATCCCTTCTATGTAAGACTTGTGCTTCTCTATATTAAGGCAATCAACCACCAAGGAGAACGGAGAGGTAAGGTAGCCAGTGAGAATACGTATGGCATAATATCCTGATAGCAATAATATTCAATGTTCCCTGGGAAGCAGCAGTATATGAGTTTAGTAATTAGAATTCCACAGCATTGTTCAAGTAAAGAAATTAATATATATGTATGTGTGTGTCTGCACGTGTATATGTACTGATTTTCTTTTCAAATATTTCAACCTCAATAAAAGTTTGCCACAGAATTTAGCCCAGATAGGGGAGCAAGTGGGATGTCAGATTTCATGAATTTTTATTTTGGGGACTTCAGGAAAAACAAAGCATCCAGCTTTCTGGTTTGAGCAGCAAAACTATACTAAATAAAATGTGTTCCCACAGTAACTTCTCCTGCAATCAGCCAGTATAATTTTCCCACACAACACTGAGCACCAAGTCTCTGAGAGGTTCACGTTTCTGCAAAGAAGACTACTATATAAACTGACTTTGCTGCTACATTAAACCAAGTAATCTCCAGAATATTATCTAAAACGATATTCCTGTGTAGACTTTCAGACTTCTAGCAAAACCTGCACTTTCCCTAATGGTGGGGCATTGATGATAGGCATTATTTCAAAATTAAACACACAAAGGAGACATTCTTTCAATATATGTGCATCTCAGACAATTAAAAGATAAATCCTAAAATATAAATAAGTTAATGTTTCTTACAGTATTGGTGAACATTCAAAAATTATGTCTAGAAGTCGAAACAGAACTTTGCATATACATCAAAGTACAAATACATTAAAAGAATGGGAATGGCTCTTCATTTGATAAATTCAAATCACTAAGTCTTTAATAGAATTTTTCACTTTACTTCCCATCTTCCTAATACCAATTGACTACACTTAATCTTAAGAAATAATCCTCCCTGTTGGATTAGCCCCCAAAAATCTTACTAAATTTCTAAAAATAAATTGATGCCTTTTCTGTGCAGGAAAGTAAATTAGGTTTTAAAAAGAAAATAGAATCCAAAGTTCTCATCCTTGACAACAGCAGGAAAAATGAACATATTTCAAGTACTCCTTTATCTGCTGCAATTTCATTCTTTATTCCTGTCTATATGAATGAAGGAAAAAAACAGTTTTGTGAAGATTCAACTAAAACCCACGATAAACACACTATTTAAACTAAGTCATTCACCACAAAAATATCGTAAGCTTTGAAGCTAAATCATACTGAATTTGAATCCTATGTATGCAATTTCCTAGCTACATTATGTTGCTCCAGTTACTTAACATCCATTTTATCAGGTATAAATAGAAAGAAATAACACCCTGGAAATAAATTTAATATATAAAAATACTCCAAGTAATGTATACATAATGAATTGTAAATGAAGTTTAAAATGTACACAAGTTGAGTGAACATATATGAGAGGAAACAGGTTCCTATTGCATGTGTGTGTGTGTGTTAATTGCTCAGTCGTGTCTGATTCTTTGTGACCCCATGGACTGTAGCCCCCCAGGCTCCCCTGTCCATGGAAATTTTCAGGCAAGGATACTGGAGTGGGTTGCTATTTCCTTCTCCAGGGGATCTTCCCATCCCAGGGATCAAACCTGGGACTCCCTCATTACAGGCAGCTTCTTTACTGTCCGAGCCACCACTGGAAGCCCAAAGTGAAAGTGAAAGTCACTCAGTCGTGTCCAGCTTTTTGCTATACCATGGACTGCAGCCGGTCAGGCCTCTCTGACAGTAAAATTCTGCAGGCAAGAATACTGGAGTGGGTAGCCTAACCATTTTCCAGGGGATCTTCCAAACCCCTGGATCGAAGCAAGGTCTCCCATGTTGCAGGTGGCTTCCTTAACATCTGAGTTACCAGGACTTAACATACATTTTGAAAACACTCAATTAGATCTTAACTTTTGGGCACAACTCTGAGAATGTTTCAGGGCTAGCATGTTGTATGTACTCTTTGATTTTGTTATTTTTCTTTAATGGAGATAACTTTTCTTTAGTGGAGGCCACTATCTATTAGTTTATCTCTAATGTTAGATGCACCTAAGGCTAATGCAACATGTAAGAGTTGACTCATTGGAACAGACTCTGATGCTGGGAGGGATTGGGGGCAGGAGGAGAAGGGGATGACCGAGGATGAGATGGCTGGATGACATCACGGACTCGATGGACGTGAGTCTGAGTGAACTCTGAGAGATGGTAATGAACAGGGAGGCCTGGCGTGCTGCGATTCATGGGGTCTCAGAGTCGGACACGACTGAGCGACTGAACTGAACTGATCCTTATCAATGTCAGCATTTCATTTATTTTTATTCATTTTCATAAAATACATGGACAAGTTTCAAAAATGCAAACAACTGCACTCCTAGTGCTCATTAGGGAAAAAGGGAAATGTCACTCAAACTCAACTTTTGCCTGCCATTTAGCAGTTTCATGGAAGGACCTGAAGTCATCACATCTGCTATTCAAAAGGTCAGACTATGGTTTACCAAAGGTCATTTACAGATATCAATGTTTAATATATAAAACAATAGATACCAAAGTCAAATCTACAAACCATGAAAGAATACCCATGCGTATGTCTTACTCTATATTTTATGCAGGTCTTAGTTTCTAAGCCATGCATTAGTATAGCATCCCTATCCTGCTATATTTTATCATTTCATCCCATCCATTCATCCACGGTAATTTTGTATTTATGATATGAGTTTAGTTGTTTTCTGACTGACTCCCTTATAGCTTATAAGTTCTATATGTTCAAAGACTACATTCTATTTTTATTAGAAATACATATAAATTATCTTAAAAACAGTGCCTCACACAGTCACATCTCAACAAATATTTGTTGGATGAATTCCAAATGATTAAACCCTAAAGTCTAAGGGGTAAGTTCACAATTCAGAGAAAACGGAGGGTATCTGGTTTTTGTTTTTCCCTCTGATAATTACTTTCACTTACAAACTCATTTGCTCATTGGTTTGCATCATATCTAGTGTGCATATTTATTATTCAATTTTTCATCATATCAAAGAGGCAGAAGAGACCTTGAGATGTTATTCTTGCCTTGGGGTATTGCTACTATTCAAAGCATTCAGTAAACATTAGCTTTTTGTAAAACTCTGGAGGCTTCATGAAATTCAGATTAGAAATAATCTTGCCTAGAGGGTAGAAAAAGGGTGACATCTATAAAATGATTCTAATATATAACCCAAAGTTAGACCTTGCAAATATTTATTCTTACCGCACAACTATAGACTGCCCAGACTCTCTCTGCGGATGAGGGTTTTGTGTTTCCTGTTCTTAGTCTGGGGCCTGTTGATGTGTTGGATGTAATGATGGGTACAGAGGCAGAACTGAAAAGGTCTAGAGAAGAGGTGAGATAAGGGGACCAAAGGAGTGAAGGGACATAAGATATGAAAAGATCAGCTGGGGACAGTGTTAGGAAGGGAAGTGAGAAGAGGGAATCCTGAAGCATGGTGAGAGGTCTTCAAGAAGAGCAAAGAGTTAAGAGAACCCTTAAGTATTTTTGTCATTTTTCCAAAAATAATTAGTAAATATAAAAATTGCTTTTTAAATTTTGTTTTTTGATTTTGGTTGATGAGTTGTTTTGTTCTATTGGTTGTTGTTAGATACAGGACTTGTGTTACTTTGTAGGATGGCACTGGCCTGAGAATGACCACACGGTGACCTAGAAACCTTGCATGGGTGATAATCTTAAGGGTAATTTGGAAGTCTCTTGAAAGTGAAAGTGAAGTCACTCAGTTGTGTCTGACTCTTTGCGACTCCATGGACTGTAGCCTACCATGCTTCTCTGTCCATGGGATTCTCCAGGCAAGAGTCCTGGAGTGGGTTACCATTTCCTTCTCCAGGGGATCTTCCCGACCCAGGGATCGAACCCAGGTCTCCCGCATTAGAGGCAGATGCTTTAACCTCTGAGCCACCAGGGAATAGTACAAATATAGGAAATTTCTATCAGAACAGAAAATTTGATTGTACAGCACTGTTCTGGAACTTTGGGCTATTCAAATGTCCTTGGTCCTATTAGTGGCATGAAATATTCTAAGAGAAATATTTCATCATTATTCTACTTCAAGAGGTTAATATAAAATACTGACGATGATGATGCATTTTTGTGTCTTCCATATGCTAATTTCCAGATATCTCCAACTTGTTTCTATTTCTGTTGTTGAAATTTTTACACACAGATTTTTGCAACATATTCTCTTTCCCTCCTTATATTATTTGGCTACTTTAATCAGGATTATATTTGTATTTTTATTAAAATTTTTTATTATCAAAGCTACTCAGTGGATAAGATAAATGTATCAAGATTTTTTGCTTACACAGAATACTATGATATGGACATAAAATTCACTGCCAATTAACACAAAAACAAATAAAAACGTCCTCAAAAAATGAACCTCAAGGTCAGTGTGAATTGTAAACATCTAGATATGTCTGGGACAGGATTGGAAGTACACTGTTCCTAGGCTAACATGCACTTCAGTTCAGTTGCTCAGTTGTGTGCGACTCTTGGCAACCCCATGGACTGCAGCACACCAGGCCTCCCCGTCCATCACCAACTCCCAGAGTTTGCCCAAACTCATGTCCATTGAGTCAGTGATGCCATCCAACTATCTGTCATCCCCCTCTCTTGCCTTCAATCTTTTCCAGCATCAGGGTCTTTTCAAATGAGTCAGCTCTTTGGATCAGGTGGCCAAAGTATTGGAGTTTCAGCTTCAACATCAGTGACTGATCTCCTTTAGGATGGACTGGTTGGATCTCCTTCAGTCCAAGGGACTCTCAAGAGTCTTCTCAACACCACAATTCAAAACCATCAATTCTTTGGCGCTCAGCTTTCTTTATAGTCAAACTCTCACATTGATACATGACCACTGGAAAAAACCTAGCCTTGACTAGATGGACCTTTGTTGGTAAAGTAATGTCTCTGTTTTTTAGTATGTTGTCTAGGTTGGTCATAACTTTCCTTCCAAGGAGTAAGCGTCTCTTAATTCCATGGCTGCAGCCACCATCTGCAGTGATTTTGGAGCTCAAAAAAATACAGTCTTTCAGTTTCCATTATTTCTCCATCTATTTGCCAGGAAGCGATGGGACCAGATGCCATGATCTTAGTTTTCTGAATGTTGAGTTTTAAGCCAACTTTTTCACCCTCCTCTTTCACTATCATCAGGAGGCTCTTTAGTTCTTCTTCACTTTCTGCCATAAGGGTGGTGTCATCTGCATATCTGAGGTTATTGATATTTCTCCCAGCAATCTTGATTCCAGCTTGTGCTTCCTCCTGCCCAGCGTTTCTCATGATGTACTATGCATATGTTCGGCCCTAGTAAATCATGAGCTACCAGGAACGAGAACCCAAGGAAGACATGCTTTAGAGTAAATCTACTGCTAAAGGAATATAGAAGGTAGAAAGAGGCAGTGAGGAACATTTAGACAATTTTAGTATTGGTTTACACAAATGACAGGGAGTTGCCAAGAGGGCTGGGGAAAGGTAAAGACTGAAAATCTCATGGTCTCCTTGGAGTAGAACACTCTCCTGCCCATGTTCAAAAGAAAAGACAATTTCCATATGAGCACGTAGCAGTGGAGAGACAACTAGAGATATGTTAGTCTGAGATCCACTTGGCTGTCTTCGTAATTTAAATAATTCTAAGGTAGGCAGGCAGATGGAAGCTTCAGCAAAGTCAGTAATAGTCAAGGATTAATGTAAACAAAATAGTATGCATGTTTATTTCATACATGGAGAATTTACTTAAAATATTGAAATATATTTATATGTAATAACAGTTGAATTCAGGATTCTTTATAATTAAACTGCACAGGCACACCTTGGAGATATTCCAGGTTTGGTTCCAGACCAATGCAATAAAGCAAATATGACAATAAAGTGAGTCACATGAATTTTATTTCCTAGTTCATATAAAGTTATGTTTTCACTATATTATAGTCTATTAAGTGCACAATATTATGTCTAAAAAACAATGTACATAACTTAACTAAGGAGTACTTTGCTGCTAAAAATGCTAACCATCATCTGAGCCTTTATTAATATTCTTTTCACTGGTGGAGAATCTTGCCTTAATGCTGATGGCTGCTGACTGATCAGGGTGGAGGTTGCTGAAAGCTGAGATAGTGGTGGCAATTTCTTAAAATACAACAATGAAGGATGCTACATCAACCGACTCTTCCTTTCACAAACAACTTCTCTGTCACATGCAATGCTGTTTGATAGCATTTTATCCACAGAAGAAACTCTTTCAAAATGAGTTAATACTCTCAATCCCTGTTGCTGCTTTATCAACTACATTTATGTAACATTCTAAATCCTCTGCTGTTGTTTCAACAATCTTTATCATCTTCACCAGTAGATTCCACTCAAGAAACCATGGAGTCATAAGAAGCAAATTCTCATCTGTTAAAATTCTAGATTGCAGCAATTCAGTCACATCTTCAGGCTCAACTTTTAATTCTAGTTCTCGTTACATTTGCGATTACTTCTTCCACTGAAATCTTGAACCCCTCAAAGTTATCAGGATGCTTGGAATCAACTTCTTCCAAACTTCTGTTAATGTTGATATTTGACCTCTTTCCATGAGTCACAAGTGTTCTTAGTGGTATCTAGAATGGTGAATCCTTTCCTGAGATTTCAATTTACTCTGCCCAGATCCATTAAAGGCACCGCTATCTATGATAGCTATAGCCATATGAAATGTATTTCTTGAAAAAAATAAGACTTGAAATTCAAAACTGCTTGACCATTGGGCTGCAGAATGAATACTGTGTTAGTTAGCAGGCATGAAAATAGTCATCTCACTGCGCATCTTCATCAGAGCTCTTGAGTGATCAAGTGTATTGTGAATGAGCAGTAGAATTTAAAAAGGAATCTTCTTCCTGCTGTTTCCATTTATAGAGCACAGCCAGAGTAGCTTTAGCACAATTCTTAAGGACACTAGGATTTTTGAAATGATAATGAGCATTGGCATCAACTTAAAATCACCAGCTGCTTTAGCCCCTACCAACACAGACAGCATACCATTTGAGGCTTTGAAGCCAGGTATTGATTTCTCCTCTCTAGCTATGAAAAGACTCACCTGGCATTTTCTTCCAATACAGGGCAGTTTTGTTTACACTGAGAATTCACTGTTTAGTGCAGCCACCTTCATTAATTATATTAGCTCGATCTTCTGGATAACTTGCTGCAGCTTCTACATCATCACTGGCTGCTTCATCTTGCACTTTTATGCTATGAGATGACTTCTTCTCTTAAACCTCATGAACCAACGTCTGCTAGCTCCAAATTTTCCTTCTGAAGCTTCTTCACCTCTCTCAGCCTTCACAGAATTGAAGAGAGTTAGGGTCTTGCTCAGGTCTTGCTCTTTAGCTCTGGCTTAAGGGAATATTGAGGCTAGTTTGATCTTCTATCAAGGCCACTCAAACTTTCTCCACATCAGCAATAAGGCTTTCTTGCTTTCTTATCATCTGTGTGTTCACTGGAGTAGTACNTCTTGCACTTTTATGCTATGAGATGACTTCTTCTCTTAAACCTCATGAACCAACGTCTGCTAGCTCCAAATTTTCCTTCTGAAGCTTCTTCACCTCTCTCAGCCTTCACAGAATTGAAGAGAGTTAGGGTCTTGCTCAGGTCTTGCTCTTTAGCTCTGGCTTAAGGGAATATTGAGGCTAGTTTGATCTTCTATCAAGGCCACTCAAACTTTCTCCACATCAGCAATAAGGCTTTCTTGCTTTCTTATCATCTGTGTGTTCACTGGAGTAGTACTGCTCATTTCCTTCAAGAACTTCTCCTTTGCATTCACAAGTTGGCTAACTGGAATAAGAGGCTAAGCTTTCAGGCTATCTCAGCTTTCAATATGCCTTTCTCCCTAAAATTAACAGTTTCTGACTTTGTATTTTTTGTTGTTGTTCATTTTGTTTTTTAATCAAATAAGCAAATTTTAAAAATAAATAAATAATGTCTCTTCTTCCTTTAAAACAATTTTGGCTACACCACACAGTATGTGGGATCTTAGACCTTTACCAGGGACTGAACCTACATTCCCTGCATTAGAAGAAAGGACTGTTAACCACTGGACCACCAGGGAAGTCCCAGTGTCTGGCTTTTGATTTAAAGTGAAAGATGTGTGGCTTTTTCTTTCACTTGAACACTTAGAGGCCACTCTAGGGTTAATAACTGGCCTAATTTCAATACTGCTATGTCTCAGGGAATAGGGAGGAATGAGGAGAGGGGGAGAGCCATAGGACTAGCTTGTTGGTGGAGCAGTCAGAAAACACATAACATTTAATCAATTAAGTTCATCGTCTTATATGAATATGGGTCAGGGCACCCAATATCAATTACAATTGGAACATCAAAGATCACTGATCACAGATTACCATAACAAATACAATTACAATTTTAAAAGTTTGAAATAATGTAAGAATCACCAAAATGTGATGCAGAGACACAAAGTGAGCAAATGCCATTGGAAAAAATAGTGCCAATATATTGACTCACTTAATGCAGGACTGCCAAAAATCTTCCATTTGTAGAAAACACAATATTTGCAAAGTGCAATAAAGTAAAACACAACTGAATGAAGTACCCTGTATTGTTCTCTAAATAAGAATGATACCGATGTGTTTAAAACCTTAGAATAAGAGTAACTAAGTCAAAAAACAGGAAAGTCAATGACATCGAGGTTTAGTGGCAGGAACTCTGACCCTGTGGTCAAATCTTTGTACTTCACTACTGACTTTATGATTCAAGGCACACAACTTAATTTACTGGTACCTCTATTTGTCTTGACTTAACTCTGAAATATAGTTCAAGCTCCATTAAAAGCAAAATGTTGTTTTTAATATTTGATGAAAAATTTAATTATATTTCATCATTAATTTTTCTACTGAAATGTTTCTTTATATTATTTTGTTTGTGTTTTAATTGAGCACTGTATGTCAGTTCATTTCAGTCACTCAGTCGTGTCCAAATTTTGCGACCCCATGCACTAAAGCACCTCAGGCTTCTCTGTCCATTACCAACTCCCAAAGCTTGCTCAGACTCATGTCCATCGAGTCAGTGATGCCATCCAACCTTCTCATCCTCTGTCTTCCCTTCTCCTCCTGCCTTCAATCTTTCCCAGCATCAGGGTATTTTCCAATGAGTCAGTTCTTTGCAACAGGTGGCCAAAGTATTGGAGTTTCAGCTTTATCATCAGTCCTTCCAATGAATATTCAGGACTGATTTCCTTTTGTTTTGTTTTGTTTTTTAATTTAATTTTATCTTTTACTTTATTCTACTTTACAATACTGTATTGGTTTTGCCATACATCGACATGAATCCACCACAGGTGTATACGAGCTCCCAATCCTGAATCCCCCTCCCACCTCCCACCCTACATTGTCTCTTTGGATCATCCCCGTGCACCAGCCCCAAGCATCCTGCATCCTGCATCGAACATAGACTGGCGCCTTGTTTCTTACATGATAGTATACATGCTTCAGTGCCATTCTCCCAAATCATCCCACCCATTAAAAGAAAAATGTTAAAAATAAGAGGAATGCACACTCTGATCAGCAACTTTTATAAAGGTAAGGTACTGAATGCAAACTGTGGTGATGTATTTTGGTTACTGAAGAATGTCATATGAATAAGAATATTTACTGAGTGTTTCCTGTATGTTAAGTGCTTAACGTGTAATGACTCTGTTAATCCTTACGACAACTCCATAAGGGAGGTACTATAATTATCCCATTTAGAGGAAATTTTAAGATAGAAGCAAAGTTTTTATTCTAGTTCTCATGAGTTTGTTCCCACAGAGCTTTCTAACCTAACACATTATTATAGTAGGCTGTGCCCAGGGAACCTAAGAAAACTATATATACTGACAAAGAGCACTGCTGGCAAACAGCTGCAAATCAAACAGGCAAATGGATACACAGCCCTGAAAGGAGAACCTGTTGTTGTATTTGGAACAGTGATACTGAAAAAGAAACCAGATACCCCAGAGCACCCACATCAGATTTAATCAGTTGTCAAGGAAAACTGGAGAAGAAAGAGCCCTCAAATTAGAGGGATATCTGCCTTGTCCTTCAGTTCTTATCACACACCTGAATGTATTAAAAGCTTTTGATAAATGTTTCATACATACACATAGGACAGGGACGGGAGCTTGGTGGAAGCCCAAGAGCAGTCAAGGGAGAAGGGGTGGGGGAGTGAGGCAGCCAGAAGTGGAAACAAGGGCTAGACGGAGGAGACAACACTACTGCCAGGGCTGAAACCACGAGAGGGGTGTCACGGTGTGGAGAAAACTAGGGCTGAGTTAGGATACTCCAGGATTAGTTGCGAGCACACACAAAAGGGAAATGGTTCAGGCTTTCCTGCAGTCCTTCCCCTGCCTGCAGTGAAAACCACCTGCGGGTTAGGCCCCTTCCATCACAAAGAAGGGCAGCTCTGCGTGTTCCTCATATTTAAGAAGTAAAGAGGAAGACAAGCTGGAAGGAGAAAGAAAGGCGCCTCAATGTGGACTATCATGTAATATGGACATCCTGTGCAGGAGTGTGAGGACGTCAAAAAGAGTTATTAATTTGCCAACTAGATGCTAAGTGCCTTGAGGGAAAAACTGTACCTTGAAATGTTTTAAATGCCTTAATACACTTTCTTGCATATAGCTACTAATCAGCAACTAATTGTCTGAGATGCATTTTGGTGTAGGAGAAAAAGTATTGGTTTGGAGTCTTTAAATAGAACTGCTTCAATTTTCTTGTCTGTAAAACAGAACAAAGATGCAGACTGTTAGATCATTTTAGGATTCTTTCCAAACATTTTAATTGAAAATCCATGATTATGATTATCAATTATTTACCATCACTCTTAATAAGGAGTTCTTTGAGTGACAATGCATGATGGTTGAGAAAGTGCATTAGGCCTCTTTCTACCTGTAACACTGGGCTAAGTACGAAATTTGATCAGATTTCAGATAACTGTATGGGGCGAGCTGAAAATAAGGAGTATGTGTCTTGTAGGGGAAAAAAAGGAAGAAAGAAAGACAGAGGGAGAGGAAGGGGGTGGGGAAGGTAGGGAATCAAAGAAACAAACTACCCAGGTGACTCAGATATGCAGGTACTGTCAACCTAATTGGAAACTCCCTTTTAACAGAAATCTCTTACTCTGGAGTATTTTATTTAGTCAAATCTCCAAACCAATTACAATCATATACATGAATAATGTGGCAGGTTTCAGCTATTTCATGAAGCTCTGCTGTGGGAAAGTCATATCAGAAATGAGATTGTTAATATAAGAAGGATTATTTCAGTAGAAAATATATTAATGGCACCTAATGAATAAAGGGCTTCCCTGGTGGCTCAGAGGTAAAGAATCCACATGCCAATATAGGAGACATGGAAAATGCAGATTCAATCCCTAGGTGGGGAAAATCCCCTGAAGGAGGAAATGGCAACCTACTCCAGTATTCTTGCCTGGAGAATCCCATGGACAGAGGAGCCTGGCAGGCTACAGCTCATGGGGTCGCAAAGAGTTGGACATGACTGAGGGACTGAACACACACACAATGAATAAAATAAACTTCACACATGCTGACAAACTTTTAACTTAACATATACATATGAGTGCCTGCTAGGTCACTTCAGTCGTGTCCGACTCAGTGCAACCCAATAGACGGCAGCCCACCAGGCTCCCCCATCCCTGGGATTCTCCAGGCAAGAACACTGGAGTGGGTTGCCATTTTCTTCTCCAATGCATGAAAGTGAAAAGTGAAAGCAAAGTCGCTCAGTCATGTCTGACTCTTAGTGACCTCATGGACTGCATCCTACCAGGCTCCTCTGCCCATGGGATTTTCCAGGCAAGAGTACTGGAGTGGGGTGCCATTGCCTTCTCCGATATGAGTGCCTAGGACTGGTCAAACATGTAGTGGAGTGGGAGTCCACTCTAAATTAATCTGTAAAGATGAGCTGGAAGAGACGACAGCAATTTAAAGAGCTGAGAAAACTGAGGTAACAGAGAAATTGGTTTGCTCCCATGAAATAGCCTGTGAAAAGAATTGGAGGTGGGAGGCGAGAACTCCCTTCAAGTGACAGAGAGCCATTTGGTCTCAATGAGTCTGCCATGGCTCTCGTTGGAATCAAGACAATTTGCATGTTTAGTGATTGATATGGAGCGAGGCAGTAAATCACACTGGGTCTCAGCTCAAAGCCTCTGCTATCTCAGACGTAGAAAGATGAACACTTGTACCCCACACCTCAAGTAGTCACATTGTTCAAACACACTAGCAGGGATGGTCTGAAAATATCCATCAGTCAGCTCTGAACTGGAAAGACAGAGAATTCTATCACTAGAAATCATTTACCATATGATGCAGTGTAGATTAAGGGCTTCAGGTATTTTCAACTTTTGAAATATTTAATAGGATTTTTATCAACATGCTGCATTTTGCCTATAACATATTGCCATACCCAAGGGGAAAACAAAAAAAATACAAACCACCACCACAACCAACTTGTTACCCTGGAGATTGAAATACATATTCAGCATGCTGGTAATTTCTCTGACTCTCTGTTTTCAGAAACATAATTATTTTCTTTTGCTTTAGGACTGCTGATTTTGCTTTCAGATTAAATCTAATGTTAAAAGTGAGAGCAGGAGAAAAACAAAATGTATTCTCCACGGAGAGTAATTCTATTACCATCGCTGGACCGATCTTGTAGCTAAGAGGTATATTCTTTCTAGAAGAAAAATGGCCTCTCCCAAAACAATGACTGGATATTCTATCTTTAAGTGTAGAGAAAGCAATGCTGACACAATTAGCCTTAGAAACTAGTGAATCACTAATAGCCAGCATAAAACCTGTCTCTTATACACATCTTCTCTGTTTTNTTCTAGAAGAAAAATGGCCTCTCCCAAAACAATGACTGGATATTCTATCTTTAAGTGTAGAGAAAGCAATGCTGACACAATTAGCCTTAGAAACTAGTGAATCACTAATAGCCAGCATAAAACAGGGCAAAAAGGAAACCACTAATATCTGGTTACACAGTAAAGTATCCTGAATTAAGTCAAGAAAATTCACATCGTTGCCTTGCTAAGTGTCTAAAGAGGAAATGGTCTTTGTGAAAAAAGAATAAAGGGCTATCATGTGAGAGTGGTGCTCCCTCATGCCCCAAAGATTTTAGCTCCCGCCTTACTGTCACTCTCTCCAATATGACCCTTGTCATCATTTATGGTACTTCAAGTATCCATTGAAAAATAATTCTCCCACCACTTGGACCTACTCATTCACTGAGCTCTTTGACTCCAGAGATCATGTCTTCCACCCTGCCTTGACCACTTGGTGCCATGGTCTTACCCTAGATTTTGACAGGAGCTCAGATTTAAGCATTTCACTTTCAAATCTTCACTTTCTAAGCTTCCAGAGGACTCCATCTAGTATCCGCTATTCCAAGATTTAGTTGATATCACCAGACCAGCAATCCATTCATCCCACTAGCTTTTCACCATCCTTCACACCCTTTTTGCTCTTCTTTCTTATCAAGCATAAATTCCACGGTTACCATTATAACTACTTTCTTGCATAAACCCTCAAATCCCTTTGCCCCTCTCACTTCTGGTGCTGACTTGAGAAATCTCAAACTCCAGTTACAGCCAACTCTCCAATCATTCCTTGCTCACTCTCATGTTATTCATTCCCCAGGGGAAAAAAATATCCATTCATTGTGACTAGTGTCATCCTAAATTCGAGACCACTAACTTCAAGCTGGTGCTTAGCATGACCCATGAATCTACCTTATCTCTTAGTTGACACCTTCTCCTGTACTCCTGGATCAATGCTTCTTAAATTTACCTTCATATAGGGGGATTTTTAAAAATTGCTAAAGTCAAGCATCATCCCAGGTTTCTGAGTTAACTGGTCATGGTTGCAACCTAGGCACTGGAATTTTGAGATGATCAGGTGAAGCGATGCTCAAGAACTGTTCTTGATGACTGTTTTATTTTGTTCTTCCTCAAACATGCAAGATCTCCTTGATGACACTGCTTCTCATTTATCTGAGGAAACTAAAGCAATCACTAGAGAACCACTCCCCCCAGCCTCCTGTCACCACATCTGCCCACACGCCTGCACTGGCGCCCAGTACTGCGGATTACTGATGTGTGTCCCTATCACAGGACGTGCTTCCTGTGCTCCAGATTCAATCCCCTCCCACCTACTCAAGGACATGGATCCAGCTATTAGCCTCCCTCTCTCCTGCATCACCAACTTCTCCCACTTTTTAGCATCATTCCCATGGGTATTCCATGCTATTATTTTCCCATCTTAAAAACAGCTTCTTTGACCCCATTCCCCACTCACAGATAAGGCCCCATTTCATTGTTCCCCTTAAAAGTGAAACTTGTTTTCAAAAACTTTAGCCGTTACAATTATCTCTAATTCTACGCAGTTCTCCCTTGACTCAAACATTTCTTTCAATGATGTTCTTACTCTTATGCTCCTTGACAAGTACAACTGTCAACGTCATTAAAGGCCACCAAGTTGATAATCTAGTGGTCATTTCTTAGGTCTCATCTTCTGTGACAAATCATTAGCTTTTAATACAACCAATAAATTCTTTTTTCTTTGAAATAATTGANTAGATCGATTGCCCATGCAGTGTGCCTAGAAAGACAAGAATTTAAAAAGAGAGGCTTTGGAGAATTTCTTTTTTTAGAGATAAGAAGAAAATTTATCTTTAAGGCATAAGAAAGAATGGATTTATCTACCTGAAGTAGAAGGTTTTTCAAAAACAGCTTATCTTTCTCATAGGCCATTGGGATCAGGTTAAGGAGTTGTGACTTCGTAGGATAGATACAAGGGCAAAGAAGAAAAGGAAACTAGTTATAAATCTAAATGCCAGATTTGATACTGACCATTTGTGAGACTGAAATAAGAATATAAGACTTAAGAAATTAATTTTAGCCACTAATGCTATCAAGCTGCAGAGTGTGTTTTATGTCTTCAATGATGTATGGGTAGAATAACTCAGGTGGGAAGAAGCTACAAAGTGATATGTGTGCCATGAAGTGAAATTGCTCAGTCATGTCTGACTCTTTGCAACCCCATGGACTGTAGCCTACCAGGCTTCTCAGTCTATGGGATTTTCCAGGCAAGAGTACTGGAGTAGAGTGCCATTTCCTTCTCCATAGGAGAAGTGTGCCATAGGAGCTTCATTTTTGGTAGGGACTCTCTGCATACTTTGAGTGGTAGAACTCAGACACTACACAAGTGTTCATGAAACTGGCCAAAAGAGATCATCGATCACTGCTTTGGCCTAGTTTATTGCCCACTGCTGGTTGTGCTGTATCAACACAACAATAAATCTATAGGTGAAGATGTGAAATTTGCAATTGAAATAAAGCTGACAAAAATTGAACAGTTCTGAGTTGGCCAGCTCCTGCAAAAACAGAAAAATATGTATCTCAGAAAAGTATAACTGTAATTATAAAACTTTTGGTTGTGATGCCTAAAGAGAGTATAGGTAGGACAAAAAGAAGTCATACTTAATAGAAAATATCACTAAGCTCAGGGAAAAAATGACTGTTGTGAAAGGCCACCAAACTAAGCCCAAGCACCAGCTATTAGAATGAATATGAATTGTTCAAGGAGTAACAGTGCTCCGCCTCCCAGCACCAAAGTTTGGCACTTTCTCAGGCACTCTTTTGCCCAGCTGTACATGGCATCTGAACCCCTCAAGGTATTCTTCCATCTTTATAATTCTGGTTCTGTCAGCTAACTGGAAGAAGAAGAAATAAGAGCTAGAGTAGCAACTACCATTTATAAATGACTAAGAAAAGACATTCATTTACACTTCAAAAAACAAAGCACAATCATTTCTTTTTTCAGAAAAGTGGAGAAACACAACTTGCCAATTGAAATGTTAAGGATCTGGTTGTTATAACAAATAATACAAGCTTCTTTGGAATTCTAATTATAAAATAGCTGGTTTTCTTGTAAATTGGGATCTTTTTGCATGTATGTTTGTAAAAGCAAGATAACTCACCTTAATTACTTTAATATTTAATATCTGTGCTATTGTATGGCCCCAACACCTACTCTATTCCAAAGAATTGCATGGTTATGAAGGTCTTTCTAGTACATGCCTACTGCAGTGACTCAAGAATAAAAAGCACTAAATAAATGTTTATCAAATGAACAAACTATTATGAAAATAGGTTATTTTTCATCATTCACCATGAGGAAACTATATTTCAAACAGTACTCTTTATGATAGATGGATTTAGTAAATAACTTCATGGTATAAAGGCAAATGAAATCTCCCAAGGACACAAATGCTAAGGGCACACAGATTGCTTCATTATTTTTATCGTGTGAGCACTCATATTCCTGATAGACAGATATTGCTACCGAGGCCCATATGAAAGTTACACTGAAATCAATGTGAATCTTACAGGCAAAGAACTAGAGGATTTAAAATGAAATCAAGTGCAAGCCTCTCTGGTGTTATGCCAGTTCAATGACTTGTGAAGTTTTGAAGCTGTTCTTAGAGACTGTAAATTAATTCCTAAGGATTATTTGCCCTGCTAGGTAAAACATGGAACTGAAATTGAGGGGAGAAAAAGTTTGTTCAATTAAGTAAATTGCTTTTTCTGGAGGAAGTTTTTTTCAGACCCTCATGTTCTTGTCTGGAGAAGGCGATGGCACCCCACTCCAGTACTCTTGCCTGGAAAATCCCATGGACTGAGGAGCCTGGTAGGCTGCGGTCCATAGGGTCACGAAGAGTCAGACACGACTGAGTGACTTCACTTTCCCTTTTCACTTTCCTGCATTGGAGAAGGAAATGGCAACCCACTCCAGTGTTCTTGCCTGGAGAATCCCAGGGATGGGGGAGCCTGGTTGGCTGCCGTCTATGGGGTTGCACAGAGTCGGACACGACTGAAGTGACTTAGCAGCAGCAGCAGCATGTTCTTGTCTGGTTTCTGAGAGAGAAAAAGGTTCACTCTCCTTCCACAAAAACATCCACCTGGAACCTGGCTGAAATTCTCTATGGTGAATGAAATACAGTTATTGATGTCAGGGTATTAAATACATAAAAAAGATATACTAATATATACATTAACAGTTGTCTCACTAAGTCAATTGAAACTCGATTAAATGAGTTAAAAAAATAACTTTGAAGTTCTTTCTCAACTTGAATTATGATGAAGCAATCAAAGCCTTCTAAGTATGAATGGAAAACGAAGTGTTGCTTACAACTTCTTTGCCTATTTATTTGTTACATACTGCTTTTGCTTTATGTTTTGATTTTTGGCTGTGAGGCACGTGTATCTTAGTTCCACGGCCAGGGATTGAACCTCCGGCATTAGTAAGGGAAGTCTTAACCACTGAATTTCCAGAGAAGTTCTTCTATTTCTTAATAGACTGAATTCTGAGAAAGTGTGTGAGAATACTTGCCTGAGTTTTAATGACTTATCTTTTTTATTAACATTCTCTTACCATTCTACACAAGTGAACGGTGCATAGCATAAGATAAACAAGCTGCCATGGGACAAGTGCCAACCAAGATGTACAATGTAAGAATAGTAAGAAGGAAAACACACACACTATAAACAAACTGCTACAAAATTGTAGAAAGGGACTCTCACCCTAAACCTTAGGAAAAAACCAGGGTTTAATTCAAAACTGCCTGGCTATCTTAATAGAAGATGAGGGAAAATCTAGGCCCTATGAGAGAGGAACTTTCTGATATTCTAAAATGAGAAAGAAAATCAGAAAGAAAAATGAAATGGAAAAATTAAAATCAAAAAGAAAGACTAAACAAGTGAATCAGTACCACATAAGCCAGCAAAATCTTTTAGAAAAGTAATTTGGTAATATCTAGAAACACAATAGGTACATACCCTTTACCCAAGGCAGTTGGCTACTAGAAATTTATCCCATAGCTACATTTGCATAAATATGAGAAAGTGTATGTAAATGTATGTACACCATGGCATGCTTTATAACAACAAAATTTATATACAATCTAACCCTGCCTGAGAAAATGAATGGATAACACAGGCATTAAATGGAAAATACATCCATTGTATAGAAGAGTACACAGCATATAGAGAAAAATAAGGAAATCTATATGTGCAGAGATTGAATCTATATTTTTATGTGAAAAAGAAGTAAATTGTTGAGCAGAATGTTGTACAAATAGATAAGGACATATATATGCATATGCCTAGATAATTTATGGAAGGCTAGACAGGCAAGTCTAATCTGTTTATTTCTGGGAAGAAAAATGGTGGCAGCAGATGTAGCAGAAGCTTCAGATGGCTTTTTCTTACTTTACACAATTCTGTATGGATGGATCTTTTAATCAATAAACATTGAAAACAGTATAAAAAATATCAGAGAAGCCTGGTGGGCTACAGTCCATAGGGTCACAAAGAGTCCGAAACAACTGAAGTGACTTAGCACATGAAACATACAGTCAAAGTTTTCTTCAAATGATGTAATATCTAAATGTACACTCATAGAAATTTTTCCTAGATTTCCTTTTCCTGTGCTGTGCTTAGTCGCTTAGTGGTGTCTGACTTTGCGAGCCCATAGACTGTAGCCCACCAAGGTCCTCTGTGCACGGAAATTCTCCAGGCAAGAATATTGGAGTGGGTTGCCATGCTCTCCTCCAGGGGAATCTTCCCAACCCAGGGATCAAATCCAAGTCTCCCTCTTTGCAGGTGGATTATTAACCATCTGAGCCACCAGGGAAGATCAGATTTGTTTCTAAGTCACAGTTAAAAAAAAATACAAAAATTTATGTAGAGTAGAATTACATAAAATACATATGTGCACAAATATATGCAAAAATATATACAGAAAACTCTTCAGAACTCTACATTTCAAAATTTATGAAAGGAGTAAGACTGGTATAAGGT
>SJYV01029117.1:54926-95886 GCA_006410875.1 Neotragus pygmaeus | reverse complement strand
ACTGGTATAAGGTTATGTAGGGTGGGTGGATCAAGGTAAATTAAGGTGTGACTCGTGTTTATTCTGCTATATCTCTTTATTTTGAAATTTTTATTTATACAGGACATGAATTCCCACATTATTTGTGAAATTTTGTAAAATAATGTTAAAGACAGCAGTAATATGTAGGAATGATTTAAGCTTCTAAAGCAGAGAGCAAACAATGTAAAGAAATAAGAGATTCAACAATGTGAATAAACCTAACACTACTGAACTGTATGCTTAAAAATGGTTAAGAGGATAAATATTATATTAAGTATATTTTACCACGATTAAAATTTTAAAAATGAAAGAAAGGAGAAATAAGGCAACAGAAGGGGTGCAAAGAAAAACAAACCAACGTTAAGAATTACAGATGTTTATGAATGATGTACCAACATACTACTGAAAATTTCCAGAAAAGAAAAGGATCCAAAGATACATGTTTAAAGTTTCCCCATTACCCAGATCAGTGGTCTCCCAAGGTGGACAAGTACATTTCTAGAGGTGTTATTGATTGATCCCTTGCAAAATAGGAAAACATTTTAGAGGTTCTATTTTCATTCATTTCAGTCTCATCTTCCTGAATATTCATTTATTAATTTCTATGTATTTATTATTGATATCACAGTATATGAAAAGAGCAGAACATGGAAATAATTCATAAATCTATATACCTCTAATCGGGACATATAATGTAAAGTATTTGAAGATGATCTTTTTTAGACAATATTTCTGAGGGGCAACCATGAACTGACAGATTCTTGCCAGATATTTAAAAAACAAACAAAAACAAAAACACATCTAGGCAGGAAAAAAAAGTTACATTTAGAAGAATAAAACTCTCAAACTGTCCTCATTTTCCTCTGCAACACTGAAAGTCAAATAATGTTGAGCAGCGCCTGCAGAGTTTTTCAGAGAGAAATGTTGTGATTCAATAACAGTATTTCCAGGCAAGAAATTACGGAAGAGGAATATATGTTCTGACTCACAGCATCTTAGAAAATATATTACCCATGTATTTTTCTTGAACAAAATGCCAGAAAAAGTAATCCAAACAATTGAGGGAGTTTTCATAACTATGGATCCAGAAATGCCACATTATGAAAAACTGATGGCAGCTAAGGAAGCCAAAAAACAGTATGTATAAAACTAAAATCAAATGTAGTCTTTGGATTAAAAAAATATATTAATACCAAGAATCTGGCTCTTGAGTGACAAATTTCGCTACCTAAAACTGAAATGAGGGATTGAAGAGAAAGGAAAATTATCTAAAAATGCAAAGGTACTGCCAGGAAGACAAGACAAAAATAAGAAAAACTAGAGATATTGTGTTAAAGCCAAACACCCTCATCAACAGTAAGAACTCTATTTGTAATGTGCAAGTATATTAATAGACAACAAAACATCACTAGATAAGTTAACATGAAGCAAAATTATTTCAGTGCTTACATTTTCCAATACAGAACTAGGTTATCAACACCAAAACTGATTTTTTTCCTATAGAACACAGTCATCACAATAAAATATTTGATGCTCCTAAATTTTACAAAAGAAAAACAATATATCTTTAGTATGCCATTTCAAAACTCTCTTCCTTTTCCCTGAAGGAAGAGAGGGCTAAATGTTAGCATGTAGATTTGGACAGTGTATGTTTCTGAGGGCTAAAAAGTATTGTACTGAGGGCTAAAATGTTAGCATGTAGATTTAGACAATTTATGCTTTCTTAAAATAAGAGTAACACCTTATATTAAAAATATAAGGTAAAAAAAATCTAGTTCACACTTTGAATGAAATAAATGCCTAAAAAAATAGAAATGTTACTAACATGTTCCCAGAAAAATGAAAATTATATCTGTCCACATTAATGGTTCTCAGAAGGTGGTAATTTTACTTCCCAGGGGAAATTTGGCAATATATGGAGACATTTTTGGCTACCACAAATGGGGAGGATGGTGTTGCTGGCATCTAGTTGGTGGATGCCAGGGAGTTTGATAATCATTCTACAATGCACAGATTGCTCACCACAACAAACAATTACAAGCTCAAAATATACATAGTGCTGAAGTTACATGACCATGATCTAAGACAGATGTATATAATTTCAATATTGTCTATATCACTATTAAAATTTGTCTGTGTTTGTGCATACACAGGAATTAATGCAAGGTTAATATAATTTGGGAAGAGAAAACTCACTTTTAATTATTTTATTTATAGCACTAAAGTAAAATAATTATACTTATTAAATACAATAAAAATATTATTTAATCTCTATCACCATTATCTATTAGGCTATTCTCAAATGTATAAAGGGAATAAAAGGTTTGATAACTTTGAGTAGATTTTGAATAGCCTCAAAAGATTTAAGTAGGAACTAAGGTTGGGCTCANGACTGTGAAGAAAGCTGAGTGCCGAAGAACTGATGCTTTTGAGCTGTGGTGTTTGAGAAGACTCCTGAGAGTCCCTTGGACTGCAAGGAAATCCAACCAGTCCATCCTAAGGGAGATCAGTCCTGGATGATTTTTGGAATGAATGATGCTGAAATTGAACAATGGTGGTGTTGGTTGAACAATTTTTTTTTAGTATGTTTATATATCTCTCTTGAGACTTTCCCTTACACATAAAATTTCAAAACTATGCCTGTATTTCTTTTTTTTTAAATTAATTTATTTTTTAAATTTTACTTTACAATACTCTATTGGTTCAGTTCAGTTACTCAGTCATGTCGGACTCTTTGCTACCCCATGAACTGCAGCACGCCCAGCCTTCCTGTCCATTGCCAACTCCCAGAGTCCACCCAAACCCATGTCCATCAAGTCGGTGATGCCATCCAACCATCTCATCCTCTNTTTTTTTTTTAAACTTTTTATTTTGTATTTTGTACTTCGTTGCTCAGTCGTGTCTGACTCTTTTGCCATCCCGTGGACTGTAGCCCACCGGGTTCCTCTGTCCATGGGGATTCTCCAGACAAGAATACTGGAAGGGGTTGCCTTGCCCTCTTCCGGGTGATCTTCCCAACCCAAGGACTGAGCCCAGGTCTCTCCCGCATGGCAGGCAGATGCTTTATCGTCTGAGCCCTCAGGGAATCCCTGTATTGGGGTAGAGCCAAGGAACAAGGTTGTGGTAGTTTCAGGTGAACAGTGAAGGGACTCAGCCACACATATCCATGTATCCATTCTCCCCGAGACTCCCCTCCCATGCAGGCTGCCACGTGATGCTGAGCAGAGCTCCCTGTGGCACACAACAGGCCCTGCTGCTCATGCACCTTAGATACTGCAGTGTGTACATTGCTTAGGACCACATCTGCCTGATAGCAAGAGTCACTTACTGTTCTTAATTCAAGAACAATACATTTGGGCTGAAACATAATTAAGTTAGGGGGCTTCCCCTAACTGTGTTTAAGGCTCTGCAGTTCCACCACAGGGGGCGCAGGTTTGGTCCACGGTCACAGAACTAAGAGCCTGCATACTTTACTGCACAGCCTAAAACATTAAAAAAAAAAAAAAAAGAAAGAAATATAATTGATTTACATTGCTGTGTTAGTTTCAGATGTACAACAAATGATTCAGTAGTATGTATATATATAATATATATATATTATTTTTACATTCACTGTCATTATAGCTCATTACAAAATATTGAATATAGTTCCCTGTGCTATATACAACAGATCCTTGTTGTTTGTCTATTTTACATCCAGCAAAGTGTATATTTTAATCTCAAACTCCTTATTTATTCCTCCCTCCCACCTTTCCCCTTTGGTAACCATGTTTTCTAACTCTGCCAATCTGTTTCTGTTCTGTAAATAAGTTCATTTGTATCCTGTTTTAAAGATTCTACATATGAATGATACATATGGTATTTCTCTATCTGACTAGGTTCATTTAGGATGTTAATCTCTATGTCTATCCATGTTGCTGCAAATGGCATTATTTCATTCTTTTTTATAATTCCCATTTTCGTATGAAGGACTTTTCCTTTTTATGACCCTGATAGAGTTCTCCACCAGCCATCCTGGAATACAGAGCACATCTGGGCAGAAGTAAGTCTTGGGATGNTAGAGATCTCTTCAAGAAAATTAGAGATACCAAGGGAATATTTCATGTGAAGATGGGCACAATAAAGGAGAGAAATGGTATGGACTTAACGGAAGCAGAAGATATTAAAAAGAGGTGGCAAGAATATACAGAAGAACCATACAAAAAAATATCTTTATGACCCAGACAACCACAATGGTGTGATCACTCACCTAGAGCCAGACATCCTGGAATATGAAGTCAACCAGGCCTTACGAAACATCACTATGAACAAAGCTAGTAGAGGTGATGGGATTCCAGTTGAGCTATTTCAATCCTAAAAGATAATGTTGTGAGTGCTGCACTCAAAAAGCCAGCAAATGCTCAATAACTCAGCAGTGGCTGAGGAAAATGTCAGTTTTCATTCCAATCCCAAAGAAAAGCAATTACAAAGAATGTTCAAACTACAATACAATTGCACTCATTTCACACACTAGCAGAGTAATGCTTAAAATTCTTCAAGCCAGGCTTCAACAGTACGTGAACTGTGAAGTTCCAGATGTTCAAGCTGGATTTAGAAAAGACAGAGGAACCAGAGATCAAATTGCCAACATCCATTGGANAATACAATTGCACTCATTTCACACACTAGCAGAGTAATGCTTAAAATTCTTCAAGCCAGGCTTCAACAGTACGTGAACTGTGAAGTTCCAGATGTTCAAGCTGGATTTAGAAAAGACAGAGGAACCAGAGATCAAATTGCCAACATCCATTGGATCATAGAAAAAGCAAGAGAATTCCAGAAAAACATCTACTTCTGCTTTGTTGACTATGCCAAAGACTTTGTGTGGATTACAACAAACTGTGGAAAATTCTTCAAGAGATGGGAATACCAGACCACCTGACCTGCCTCCTGAGAAATCTGTATGCAGGTCAGGAAGCAACAGTTAGAACCTGACGTGGAACAACAGACTGGTTCCAAATTGGGAAAGGAGAATGTCAAGGCTGTATATTGTCACCCTGCTTATTTAACTTATATGCATCATGTAAAATGCCAAGATGGATGAAGCACAAGCTAGAATCAAGTTTGCTGGGAGATATATCAATAACCTCAGCTATGCAGATGACACCACCCTTATGGCAGAAAGCGAATAGGAAAATGAAAGAAGAGAGTGAAAAAGCTGGCTTAAAACTCAACTTTCAGAAATCTAAGATCATGGCATCTGGTCCCATCACTTCATGGCAGATAGATTGGGTATGATGGAAACAGTGACAGACTTTATTTTTGGGGGCTCCAAAATCACTGCAGATGGTGATTGCAGCCATGAAATTAAAAGATGCTTACTTCTTGGAAGAAAAGCTATGACCAATCTAGACAACATATTAAAAAGCAGAGACATTACTTTGCCACCATCTAGTCAAAGCTGTGGTTTTCCAGTAGTCACGTACAAATGTGAGACTTGAATTATAACGAAAGGTGAGCGCTGAAGAACTGACAGTTTTGAACTGTTGTGTTGGAGAAGATTCTTGAGAGTCCTTTTGACTGCAAGGAGATCAAACCAGTCAACCCTTAAGGAAGACTATTCATTGGAAGGACTGATACTGAAGCTGAAACTCCCATACTTTGGCCACTTGATATGAAGAACTTACCCATTGGAAAAGACTCTGATGCTGGGAAAGATTGAAAGCAGGCAGAGAAGGGGACGATAGAGGATGAGATGGTTGGATGGCATCACTGACTCAATGTACATGAGTTTGAGTAAGCTCTGGGAGTTGCTGATGGACAGGGAAGCCTGGCCTGCTGCAATCCATGGGTTGCAAAAAGTCAGACACGAATGAGCGATTGAACTGAACTGATAAAACTGATAAGGGGAAACTACTTGAGGCAAAATTATCCATTTTCAGGAAATTTAAATGTTAATTCTTCCCTATACATAGCCCTGAACTTTCAGCTTTGATCCCATTATTCCTAATTCTTAACCCACATAAAACAATTTTTCTCTCTCATCTGATGCTTCCAAGTCATAAAATCTTATTATGCTATTTTTCTTTTTTTTTTTTGGCTGTTGGGTTTGCAAGATCTTAAACCCATTTCCCCACTTTGAAAGTGCAGAGTCTTAATTGCTGGACTGCAAGGGAATTACCTGATTCTCTTTAATTATTCTCTAAATTAGCAATATGTTTACTATCAAATGTCCCATATTGCTACTGTATGGCCCAGTTCCCAATATCTTTTATTATGGGTAACATTTTTAGTTTATTCAGACAGACACCCACACCCACATAGTGATTAAGGGCTGCTTCTGAGAAATTAAAAATGGGCTGCAGTGACACTTTGTGTATTGTCAAGATCTTCTTGGTTCAAAACTGTTAAAATGGTTTGAACAAAATGACCTGGAATAGACTGCTAGATATATTTCATATATGTGTGTTTATGTTTTTTACACTCACATATGTGTAACATCTTTATTTTTTTAATATAAATTTATTTATTTTAATTGGAAGTTAATTACAATATTGTATTGGTTTTGCTATATGTCAGCATGAAACCGCCACAGGTATACACGTGTTCCCCATCCTGAAGCCCCCTCCCTCCTCCCTCCCTGTATAATATCATATGTGTAACATCTTTATAAATATACAATATAAATTATGTTATTATACTTCATTTCTTTATAATTAAGCATCAAGGGTAAAGAAAACAAGAGAGCGTATACCAGGCTTAATTTAGATAATTTAAGTTTTCTCTTAAAACAGTGGTAGGAAATAATGCTGAAATACTTTTCCAGACTGACTGAACAGATACCTTCCAAGGCAATTCATTATGGCTCTAGGCATGCTAAATTTCATCTCAGTGTAAGAAATTCTCATCTGTCACCCTACCTCCATCCTCTATTCCTATTTCATTCTTTAAATACATTTTTAAGTTTTTAAAACATTTGTGTTTCCTTTTTAAACAATAGTCCTTCAAATTTTTCAGTCTCAAATATCTGGAACAACCAGGAACAGAAGGCAGTATATTCTTATTTTATTAGATTTGATAAAGACCTATTGCATGAAAGTTGATACAGCAGTTACTCTGTACAAATTAAAGGTTTATAAAGCATGATATTTCCCCTAAGGAATTTATAATCTAGTAGAGATTAAAGGACTTCTACGCAAATAATCTAATCACACTCTCAAGCATGAGGAGAAAGCATGTGATATATAACTCAAAGGTTGAGAGGAGTCAAATTAAATGTGGTTCCATCTACAGAAATAAATTTTAATAAGCTTTCATCTTTAAATAGGAAAACTTTAAAATTTTTATTGTGTGTTCTTAAGTGTTTTACTCCTTTCTACCCCTTCTTAAATAGTGCTGATATTTAGGTCAGATATATTTGCTCAAAACAGAGCAAGAGATTCTTCCATTGTCAGTGGAACCCAATTGAGTGAGACAGACTAAATTACCTAGCAATGCCAAAAAAACTGTTACTAAAGGTGATGTCTGAACATTGCAAATTGTCTCTTATCTCATAAATTTACTTAAATCAACCAGGTTAATCCACATCTAAGTAATAATCTTACACTGAGTTTGTAACAAAATAAGTCAAAACTGCTGACTTGTATAAGTGCTCTGTATAAAAACAGTTGCCTTGTTGTATAAATAAGATTATCAGTTCTCACTTATGCTTTAATCAATTATCCATTCATGAATTAAGGTATTTATCAAAAATCTCTGGTATACTATTTGATCATGCCATGATAATTTTCAACACCAGCATATGTATCCAAAAAGCAAAGAGTAGGGTTGATCTGACCCCGTCCTGATATCAACCCACTCCTCCAAATGGCAGAGCAAGGGCCAAGGGAGAGCATGCCACACAATCAAATGGGACTTGCAGAGAAAGCATTATCTTGGCTGTGATTGGCTTCCCTGGTAGCTCAGTTGGTAAAGAATCCACCTGCAATGCAGGAGACCCGTTTGATTCCTGGGTCGGGAAGATCTGCTGGAGAAGGGATAGGCTACCCACCCCAGGATTCATAGGCATCCTTGGTGGCTCAGCTGGTAAAGAATCTGTCTGAAATGCAGGATACCTGGGTTCTATCCCTGGATTGGGAAGATCCCCTGGAGAAGAGAACGGCTACCCACCCCAGTATTCTGGCCTGGAGAATTCCATGGACAGAGGAGCCTGGTGGGCTACATACAACCCACGGAGTCACAAAGAGTTGGACACGACTGAGCGACTTTCACTTTCACTTCCTGGCTGTGATTTTCCATTTCTCCAACCAGGTTGTAATATAATCAGTGGGTTCTTTCTTTCCTTGGACATTTCTAAAACATGTAAGCCAACCACATCTTATTTGTTGAGAATGATACATAATGGCATCTTCTAAAACTTGTGGGAAAAAAAACAGAACATTTCTGACATTGCAAGGTGCCAACAGATTTAAGTGATGACTGCACGCCAAACTGTTCATAAGAAAGGAACACTTCTTAAGAGAACAGCAAAAACAGGGGGAAAAACACTTAGAAATAGGCTTTGATCAATAAATCACTTTTATTTACACTGGTTAAAAGAAATGAATTAAAATAAGTTTTGAGATCTTTTGGCCAAATGTTACTCAATATTTTTGCTCTCATAAATATATATCTTCTTTGCTCTTATTACTAAACTTCACAATAACTGTTTCTCATTTTATCCTTATAGGAACAGTACCTTGAGAGCCACATAAAATGAACATTCCAACCAGTTTCATATTTTCTGCAGATCTCTGGAGAAGGTAATAAGAGGTATTTATATGGATGTAATTTTCTTTGCATTTGGTGAGCATATTTATCTTTTTTTGTTACTTCTGTATCCACAGATTAAATATAAAAGAGTCTCTTTTAAAGCGACTTTTCCATGCTTCTTGAATACATGTGGTACAGCTTCACTTGCTTTACAAACGAGGACCAAAGTAAAAATGCACATATGTGTAGTCAAACCTCAATTACAATGGGTTAATTAAACAGTACAATTCTGAGTAGTGAGTATGCCTGTGACATAGTACGGAATTTGAGCTCTGTCATTCCCGATTGAAATTTGCCTTTAAACACAGAAAATTTATCTGAATTCAAGACATACTGATGGTTAAGAATCAATGTTCTTTCATGTTCAAATAAGCAGGAAAAGCACTTCTAATTTATTGTAAAATGATAAGATATTTCCCAATTTCAAAGATGTTAAAATGTGAAGGTGAAAAGTATATCTTTGAATCTATGAAATATGTTACGTGTTCTCTTTAGCCTGAGAAACTTGTATGATGGTAGTAATGATGATTTTATTCCAGACTGCAGGACAGCATGTAGACAATTACAAAGACTGTAAGAATGAAGAGATGCTTTCCATTGACTTCCTGCCTCTGTCACTAATTTTTAAAGTCTTTGGGAGAGTGACTACCAGTACTGTTCAAAGTGGCAGTTACACACCACTCATCATGTTCTTCAGTGAGTTCATTTCCTACCTTTCCAGTTTTTCCTTATTCATATAGGGGTGAAAGTAAAATCCAGTCAGTTTTACTGCCTAAGAACCCAAGCGAAATACTGGATTTTACCTTATGTCTAGATATGGCATATCTGTACATCATGACAAATAACATTGGTAGATACTTGGCATACAGCACAAGTTTCTGTGTTCTCTGGGGTGAGAGAGGGACTCAGAGTAAGTACTCAATATAAGCAGCAACACAAAAGACCAAATGTTCTTTATCCTTTCCAGATAGTTAATTTTTATGCATATATATAAATATATTTCCAAAAATATGATAATAAATGAATAGAAAAGCACTAGAAATCCTCAATATATTTCATATTGTCTGCTTTTTTTCATTCTACTTATAAAGGATGCCACAAAAATGACAAGGTGAGACAATGAGGCCAGGATTAATAGTGTTAGAATCCAAAAAAAAAAGTGGGAAAAAACTCTAAAAGAACACTATGCAGAAGTAGAACTTCTAAAAAGAAATGTCTTAACACTTTAAGTAGGTGAATTCACTGCGTGTCTGCATGCTAAGTCACTTCAGTCATGTCCAACTCTTTGCAACCCTATGAACTGTAGTTCACCAGCCTCCTCTGTCCATGGTATTCTCCAAACAAGAATACTGGAGTGGATCGCCATGCCCTCCTCCAGGGTGAATTCACTGCAAATACCTATTAAAATCACTATTTTTTCCCTTTTTTGGCCTAAATAATCAAAGCAGCATATGTTGATGTGAGGACTATATCATTAGTTGCTATGATTTTAGCAACTGAAAAGAAACAGAATTTATAACGTTTTATTAAGAAGAGGAGGAAACTGAAGTTCAAAGCAATAAAATGTATATCATCTATTTTCACATATAAAGTAGCACAGCCAAAATTAAAGCCACTGAATTTTAGTTAAGTTTTCCTTATCTTTCTAAAGCATTACCATAATATGATATATATGCATATGCACACATACATATAGTTATTATATTCTTACACAGCAAATAATGACACAGAAAACAGTTGTTTTCAATATTCATGGTAACCGTTATGACAATCAAAGAGTGGCTTATAATTTGGTCTGTGGACCTGAGAAACTATTTTTTTCCATAGAGGAAATAATCTCAAGTGCCTAATGTTTTTAGGGATGTAAGGCAGTATCAAACTACAGTGTGAACAATTTAATGGAAGTCACAGAATGCTTGATTAGGTACAAACCATCAAGAATATCAATTGTTACTTTCTCATTTTTCCAGTTGAGGCTATGTCTCAATGGTTAAGGGATTTGCTCAAGGCAACTCAATTAGTTCAAAGTAAATCATTGCAGGTGACCTACATTTCACTAATTATAAGCATTCTGTGCAAATATGTGAAAGATGCACCACCTCATAGACAAATGCCAACCTCTCTTACATCCTTGCTTCTACATATAGGACCAAGCCCAGTCTGAATTTGTTGTTGTTTAGTTGCTAAGTTGTGTCCAACTCTTTGCAAACCCATGGACTGCAGCACTCCAGCCTTGCCTATCTTTCACTATCTTCTGGAGTTTGCTCCTGTTTATGTCCATTGAGTAGGAAATGCCATCTAATCATTTCATCCTCTGCTGCCCCCTTTTCCTTTTGCTTTCAATCTTTCCCAGCATCAGAGTCTTTTCCAATGAGTCATTTCTTTGCATCACGTGGCCAAAAAAGTATTGGAGATTCAGCTTTGGTATCAGTTCTTCTGATCAATATTCAGGGTTAATTTCCTTTAGGATTGATTGGTTTGATCTCTTTGCAGTCAAGGGGACTCTCAAGAGTCTTCTCCAGCACCACAATTCAAAATTTTCAATTCTTCAGCTCTCAGTCTTCGTTATGGTCCAACTCTGGCTCAGAGGTTAAAGTGTCTGCCTGCAATGCTGGAGACCTGGGTTCGATCCCTGGGTCAGGAAGATCCCCTGGAGAAGGAAATGGCAACCCACTCCAGTATTCTTGCCTGGAGAATCCCATGGACGGAGGAGCCTGGTGGGCTACAGTCCATGGGGTCGCAAAGAGTCAGACATGATTGAGTGACTTCACACACACTTTAACTCACATCTGAACATGACTACTGGAAAAATCATAGCTTTGACTATATGTAATCTTGTTGGCAAAGTGATTTCTCTGCTTTTGAATATGCTGTCGAGGCTTGTAATAGCTTTCATTCCAAAGAGCATCTGTTAATTTCATGGCTGCACTCACCACCTGAAGTAATTTTTGGAGCCAAAGAAAATAAAATCTGTCACTGCTTCCACTTTTCCCCCTTTTATTTACCATGAAGTGATGGGATCAGATGCCGTGATCTTAATTTTCTGAATGTTGAGTTTTAAGCCAGCTTTTTAATTCTCCTCTTTCACCCTCCTCAAGAGGCTCTTTAGTTCCTCTTCACTTTGTGTCATTAGAGTGGTATCATCTGCATATCTGAGGTGGTAGATATTTCTCCCAGAATCCTTGATTCCACCTTGTGAGTCATCCAGCTCGGCATCTCGCATGATGTACTCTGCACAGAAGTTAAATAAGCAGGGTGACAATATACAACCTTGATGTATTCCTTTCCCAATTTTGAACAACACCATTATTTCTTGTTGTTTCTTGACCTACACACAGCTTTCTCAGAAGACAAGTAAGGTGGTCTGGTATTCCCATATCTTGAAGAATTTTCCACAGATTGTTGTGATCTACACAAAGGCTTTTGTGAAGACAATGAAGCACACACATTTTTTCTGGAATTTCCTTTCTTTCTCTATGATCCAGTGGATGTTGGCAATTTGATCTCTGGTTCCTCTGCGTTATCTAAACCAAGCTTGTACATCGGGAAGTCCTCAGTTCATGTACTGCTGAAGCCCAGGTTGAAAGATTTTGAGTATAACTTTACTAGCATGTGAAATGAGTACAACTGCCCAGTAATTTGAACATTCTTCAGCATTCCCCTTCTTTTGGATTAGAAAGAAAACTGACCTTTTCTGGTCCTGTGGCTACTGCTGAGTTTTCCAAATTTGCTGATGTACTGACTACAACACTTTAACAGCATCAGTTTTAAGGATGTGAAATGTCTCAGCTGGAATTCCATCAACTCAACTAGCTTTTTTCATAGTAATGCTTCCTAAGGACCACTTGACTTCACACTCTAAGATGTCTGAATCCAGGAGAGTGACCACACCATTACAATTATCTGGGTCATTAAGACCTTTCTGTATAGTTCTTCTGTGTTTTCTTGCAACCTCTTCCTAATCTCTTCTCCTTCTGTTAGGCCCTTGCCATTTCTGTCCTTTATTCAGCCCATCCTTGCATGAAATGTCTCCTTGGTATCTCCAATTTTCTTTCAGAGATCTATAGTCTTTACCATTCTATTGTTTTCCTCTATTTCTTTGCACTGTTCATTGAAGAAAGCTTTCTTACCTCTCCTTGTTGTTCTTTGGAACATTGCATTCAGTTCGTTATGTCTTTCCCTTTCTCCCCTGCCTTTTGCTTCTCTTCTTTCCTCAGCTATTTGTAAAGCCTCCTCAGACAACCAATTTGCCTTGTTGCATTTCTTTTTTATGGGGATGATTTTGGTCATTGCCTCCTGTACAATGTTATAAACCTCCATCTGTCATTGTCCAGGCACTCTGTCTACAGATTTAATTCCTTTAATCTATTCAACACCTTCAGTGTATAATCATAAAGGATTTTATTTAGGCCATACTTGAATGGACTAGTGGTTTTCTCTACTTTCTTCAATTTAAGCCTGGATTTTTCAATAAGGAACTCATAATCTGAGACACAGTCAACTCCAGGTCTTGTTTCTGCTGACTGTATATAGTGTCTCCATCTTCAGTTGCAAATAATGTAATCAATTTAATTTTGGTGTTGACCATCTGGTGATGTCCATGTGTGGAATTGTCTCTTGTGTTGTGGGAAGAGGGTGTTTGCTATGATCAATGTGCTCTTTTGACAAAACTCTGTTAGCTTTGATCTGTTTCATTTTATACTCCAAGGCCGCACTTGCCTGTTACTCCAGGTATCTCTTGACTGCCTACTTTTGCATTCCAGTGAAAAGGACATTTTTTGGGGTGTTAGTTCTAGAAGGTCTTGTAGGTCTTCATGCTGCTGTTGCTGCTAAGTCACTTCAGTCGTGTCCAACTCTGTGCGACCCCATAGACGGCAGCCCACCAGGTTCTGCTGTCCCTGGGATTCTCCAGGCAAGAACACTGGAGTGGGTTGCCATTTCCTTCTCCAATGCATGAAAGTGAAAAGTGAAAGTGAAGTTGTCTCCAACTCTTCGTGACCCCATGGACTGCAGCCTACCCGGCTCCTCCATCCATGGGATTTTCCAAGCAAGAGTACTGGAGTGGGGTGCCATTGCCTTCTCCAAGGTCTTCATAGAACAAGTTAATTTCAGCTTCTTCAGCATTAGTGCTTGGGGTGCAGACTTGGATTACTGTGATGCTGAATGGTTTGCTTTGGAAACAAATTAAGATCTTTCTGTTATTTTTGAGACTGTCCCCAAGTAATGCATCACAGACTCTTTTGCTGACTATGAAGACCACTCTATTTCTTCTAACGGATTCTAACCCACAGTAGTAGATACAACGGTCATCTGAATTAATTCGCCCATTCCCGTCCATTTTAGTTCACGGGTGTGTAAGGTGTCCATGTTCACTCTTATCATCTCCTGTTTGACCACGTCCAATGTACCTTGACTCATGGTCCTAACATTCCAGGTTCCTATGCAACATTTTTCTTTACAGCATCAGAATTTACTTTCACCACCAGACACAGCCACAACTGTGTGTTGTTTCTGCTTAGGCCCAGACACTCCATTCTTTCTGGAGCTGTGAGTAGTTGTCCTCTGCTCTTTCCCAGTAGCATACTGGACATTTCTGACCTAGGAGGCTCATCTTCCAGTGTCATATGTTTTTGCATTTTCACACTGTTCATGGGGTTCTCAAAGCAAGAATACTGAAGTGATTTGCCATTCCCTTCCCCAGTGGACCTGGTTTTATCAGAGCTCTCCACCATGACCTGTGCATCATGGGTGGCCCTACAAGGCATGGCTCATGGCTTCACTGAGTTAAGCAAACCCCTTTGGCACAAAAAGGCTGTGATCCTTGAAGTGGGTCTTAGCCTGATTCTTAGGCTCTACCAAGTATTCAGTAACAGAAGACCTCCACTGCCCATACTTGGTATCAGATTCATTCAGAGGATTATAAGACAAGAGCAAGCAGGCCAGCAAGGCAGCATTAGCCATTTGTTTTGAAAAGGTGTCTGTATAGCCTTCCATATAGGGCTTCCCTTGTGGCTCAGCTGGTAAAGAATGTGCTTGCAATGCAGGGGACCTGGGTTCAACCTCTGGGTCGGGAAGATCCCCTGGAGAAGGGAATGGCTAACCACTCCAGCATCCTGGCTTGGAGAATTCCATGGACTGTATAGTCGATGGGGTCACAAAGAGTTGGAGTGACTGAGCAACTTTCACTTTCACAGCATTCCATATAGCCATTCATGAAGTATTCTCTCTGACTCTTCAGGAGAAACCCAATGTCCATAGTGGCCAGATGTGGGAGTCTTCTTAGTTTAAGAGCCTCATGCAATATAACGTCAATATCTCAACAGTTCCATGGCAAAGCTTCCAGTTTTGAAATTCACTGCGCTCAGAAAACTGTAAAGTTTCTGCCTTTCCATAAGTCATTTAAAGTTTTCTCAGGCCTAAAACAATTTATCAATCATTCATTAACTTTATTATAATCAATTTTACCTTCTAGTATAATTAGAATATTATCTTTATCAGGTTTTCAGAGTAATCCGTTTTTCCAGGTCAAATTGTCATGCAGAAGAGGAATTTTATTTTGAACTTACCCATGAATCTTCAAAGTCATTAAAGAAATAAGAGAGTTTTGAGACTTTTTGTTCAAGGTCAAGATTGTATATTATTCTAAGGCACTTATGTTTGTAGGTTAAGATCCTGGATCACTTATTTGATCATCTTCTATTAAAAATTACTCAGTAACTAAAATGTATCTGGCAATATTCTAGGTGTAGTACAAAACACATAGGTATATCTCTGCCTTCAAAGAGCTTTGCAACTTCATGGACTGTAGCCTGCCAGGCTCCTCTGTGCATAAGGATTCTCCAGGCAAGAATACTGGAGTGGCTTGCCATGCCTTTCTCCAGGGTATTTTCCTAACCCAGGTCTCCTGCATTTCAGACAGATGCTTTACCATCTGAGACACCAGGGAAGCCCATGAAAACTGGAGTGGATAGCCTATCCCTTCTCCAGGGGATCTTCCCTACCCAGGAATCAAACCAGGGTCTCCTGCATTTCAGGTGAATTCTTTACCAGCTGAGCTACCAGAGAAGCCAAAACAGGAGGATAGATTCAATAAATAAATTACATAATATGCTAGAAGTTGCTAACAACTGAGAAAAATAAACCATGAACATGATATAATGAGTCTTTGGAGATTAGCAGTATTCACTTTAGAATTTGAGGTAACTTTGACATTTTTGAAAATAACAATGTTTGTATGGAATATTTTAAACATTATAAGAAAACAATCCATATATATATGCTATTATTTGGGGGCTGAATTTCCCTTCTTACTTTTTCCACTGTTTTTCTTAATGATTGTTTTTTTTATTTCTGTTACCATTATAAATAGGCTGAATTTCAAAAAAACTGTAAAGTTAGACACTCAGTGGTAAAAATTAGAAACATTAAAAAGTCTAAACAGCTCTTTCTCAAGGGACCGATGAAGACATTTTCTCTTCACTGCATTGCCTTATATTTGGGTTAATCATTCTTTATTACTATGTTTAAGAGGAAACAGAGCAAAAGCAAAATGTCACTTCTTCAAAACACTAGCACTTGAATTTGAAGATGTATTTATTCATATTATTAAAAACACAAAAGCCAACATTTCCTTTCAGTAGAATAGCAAGCAGTAATCTTAAATTATAAAATTGTGTATATTAAATTTAGAGGAAATTGTTTTAGAGATAAGAGATTCTTTAGAACTGAGATGCAAAAGAGCCTTTGAAGGCAGATATTTGCAAATAAGGCCAAAACACAATGATTTTAAAATGAGTGTTTCAATAATAGCAAATGAAACAACTGACAAAGGATTAATTTCCAAAATACACAAGGAGCTCATACAACTCAATGCCAGAAAAATAAACAACCCAATCAAAAATTGGGAAAAAGACCTAAATAGACATTTCTCCAAAGAAAGACATATAAATGGCTAACACATGAAGAGATGCTCAACATTGCTCATTATTAGACAAATGCAAATCAAAACTACAATGAGACATCACCGCACATGGGTCAGAATGGCCATCATCAAAGAGTCTACAAACAATAAATGCTGGAGAGGGTGTGGAGAAAAGGGAATCCTCTTGTACTATTGGTGGGAATGGAAATTGATACAGCCACTGTGGAAGACAGTATGGAGATTCCTTTAAAAACTAGGAATAAAACCACCATATGACCAAGGAATCCCACTCCTAGGCATATACCCTGAGGAAACCAAAATTGAAAAAGACCATGTATCCCATTGTTCACTGCAGCACTATTTACAATAGCTTGAACATGGAAGCAACCTAGATGTCCATCAACAGATGAATGGGTAAAGAAGTGGTGGTACATATACACAATGGAATATTACTCAGCCATAAAAAGGAATGCATTTGAGTCAGTTCTGATGAGATGGATGAACCTAGAACCTGAGGAGATGATGAACCTAGAACCTATTATACAGAGTGAAGTGAGTCAGAAAGAGAAAGATAAATATTGTATTCTAACAAATATATATAGAATCTAGAAAAATAGTATTGAATTTATTTATAGGGCAACAATGGAGAAACAGACATAGAGAATAGTCTTATGGACATGAGGAGAGAGAAGGAGAGGGTGAGATGTATGGAATGAGTGACATGGAAAATTACATTACAATATGTAAAATAGATAGCCAATGGTAATTTGCTGTATGGCTCAGGAAACTCAAACAGGAAAACACAAACAGGGACTCTGTATCAATCTAGAGGGGTGGAATGGGATGGGAGATGGGAGGGAGGTTTAAAAGGGAGGGGATATATATATATATATANGGAATGAGTGACATGGAAAATTACATTACAATATGTAAAATAGATAGCCAATGGTAATTTGCTGTATGGCTCAGGAAACTCAAACAGGAAAACACAAACAGGGACTCTGTATCAATCTAGAGGGGTGGAATGGGATGGGAGATGGGAGGGAGGTTTAAAAGGGAGGGGATATATATATATATATATACCTAAGGCTGATTCATGTAAAACAACAAAATTCTGTAAAGCAATTATCCTTCAATAAAATAATTAAAAGATTTTTTTTTAAAATGAGTGTTTCAAATAAGTATGAAAATCAGCACCTTTCTCAATTCAAGTGGTGGCTCAGATGGAAAGCGTATGTCTACAATGTAGGAGACCTGGGTTCGATCCCTGGGTCAGGAAGTTCCCTGGAGAAGGAAACGGCAACCCAATCTNAGAAAAGAGACATGGCCATTGATTTGGCAATGTAACGGTCATTTGGCCTTAACATAGAAAAAATAAAAGAAAGAAGAAAACCAGCCTTTGTGAAGAAGGTAAGCCTAATGAACTGAATTGAAGAGAAAATATGAGTTAAATAATTACAACATAAATAACTCCTTCAGGATTTTGAATTAGTGTGTCTCTGTGTCAAGAGTTGAGCTAAGCTACTTCATGGTATTGCTGCCCCAGCATTCATTTTGTTTATCAATCAGTGTGCTTCACTCTCAACTGACAGCAGCCCCTCATGCAAGAGCATACCCTAGCGAGCAGACTGCAGAGGCACAAGCAAATTAAGTTCCTGACTTTAAGTACCCAACAGCCCTTGTGATCAATAGTCTCCCCTGGCCCCCCAACATCTGTATTCCTTATCTGCCCTTTGGTCAGCCTCCTGGGGCTTATTCCACTCTTCTAGTTTACATCGATCAACTGGGTACCAGCCTGGGAACCCCAAAGCACTCTACCCATAGACACTAATAAAGGTATTGTGCCCTATGTTTTGTCTGCTGATCTCTGTCTATACCCTGTTTTGTCCTCCCAATGTGGCCCCTTGGGGGTGCCATGTACTTCCTACAGGACCTATGTGTAATGAACTGCACTATTTCAATTTTTCTTTGCTCTGTTACTGAAACATAGCTCACTATCCAGCATCCTGTACTCNGTCTATACCCTGTTTTGTCCTCCCAATGTGGCCCCTTGGGGGTGCCATGTACTTCCTACAGGACCTATGTGTAATGAACTGCACTATTTCAATTTTTCTTTGCTCTGTTACTGAAACATAGCTCACTATCCAGCATCCTGTACTCCATTTCACAAATGTTAATTTTAACACAGTTATAAGGGGTGTGTGTGTGTGTGTGTGTGTGTGTGTGTGTGTGTTGACAGTAGGAAAATAAGGCAAATCTGCAAAAGAGGATAAAATAGCTTATTTTTGTTTTGATTTTTTAAAGTTAGAGGATACCAGGACCTAGTTGTATATACACATAAATTAATCCTGAAGGAGAAGAAGTATAATTTCAGGAGAAAATGCATGAATAAGTTGAGAATAAATGACATCCAAGCAGGTGTACCGTCAACCATAGTAACACAGCATAGCAGGTCAAGAATGTACATTTAGTACCAGATGAGTTAGTAGATTCATAGGTGGATGAATGTAGGAACTTGAGTATGTTAACTATTTTCTCAAAGAGTAAGAAATAAGTCAATCATGTGGGAAGCAGGAACTATTGTGGTAGGAAGGTTTGAAGAGAGAGGAGAAGGTATAAAATCATTCTGGAGAATAGGAAAGGGAAATAGAACAGGATGCCTGGGGATACTGAGTGCTCATTTGAGAATTGTAACTATGACTTGAAAATGAGATCAATCAACGCTACTTAGCTATTTGCTTGCAGGCTTTGAGAGGAGCTTTTATAACCAAGGCTGTAAACAAAAATTTACAGAGTAATTTTAGGGTAAAAAAAAAAAAAAGTGATTCACATTAGACNTTCATGGATAGAATCTGTCTCTTATACACATCTAGATCAATCAACGCTACTTAGCTATTTGCTTGCAGGCTTTGAGAGGAGCTTTTATAACCAAGGCTGTAAACAAAAATTTACAGAGTAATTTTAGGGTAAAAAAAAAAAAAAGTGATTCACATTAGACTAAACAGCGGTTTTCTCCTTGCACTGACCACATTGTTTTAGTGACAAAGAATGTGCAGTATCTGCACCAGTAATTCTTATTCATGAGCACTTGTCTTTAAATATTAACTGAATATTTTTAGAAAAAAAACAGTATCTAAAATATAACACTGATTATTCCCACAGATAACTTAGATCCCAGAAAGCTTCTATAAACTCTCAAAAGCATGTGCTGTTTTCAGAAATTTATCTCAACAAAATGGAGCAAATCCTGGGAGAATAACTTTATTTTCCTTAACTTAAGAACAATGGTGTTCAAGAGAAAACTTTCTGTAATTATAGAAGCAAATTTTTGTGTTGTTCAATATACTAGCCACTAAGCACATGGGGTTACTAAGCACTTGAACGTGGCATATGTGACAGATGAAACACATTTTCTATTTTATTTATAATTAAATTTAAATAGCTCCAGGTAGCTAATGGCTACCTACTGAACAGCTAAGCTACAGAATCATGGGTCCATCTGTCATCCACCACTAGGTATTTGCTGGTTATTTGAAAAGCAAAGAGTTTGAATATCCAAAGATCTGCAATACAGACATTTCTTTGGTTCTTTAGTTTAGCTTGGTGGTTTTAAAATCTTCGCAGGCTTCATAATTACTGTATGGAGTTGCATATAAAAAAAAATTCTGAAGCAGGAGATTCACAACATTTTCTATGGTAATTTTAACTACCAGAAATTTTCACATTATAAATTCTCACTAAAAAATGATTCTCCATTCTCTCACCATCCCAATTCTATAAAGTAATACATACTGATAATAGACTGCAAGAACTAATATAGANAATAAAAATATGGTTTACATGTTCTTGTGTTCAAATATATTCTATATTATATGTGTTAGTCAGGAGAGTAATTAGTGATGTTCAAATGAGTTGTAAGAGGTACTGAATTGTTTTCTTTATGGATTCTCTACATTGATGGCTATTAACATTTCAGCTATTAATACATGTAATTTTTTTTTAAATTATTATTAAAATGGAGTTCTAACATTTAAAACAAATATTGTTCAACAGATTTCTTTTCAACTGTTGACACAGCAAATAGAATCAATTCCAACATGTACTCTCTCCTGGAGGAGGACACGGCAACCCACTCCAGTATTCTTGCCTGGAGAATCCCATGGGCAGAGGAGCCTGGAGGGCTACAGTTCATGGGGTCACAAAGAGTCAGACATGACTGAGTGACTAAGCACAACATGCAGTCTAACTACATTTACCAGAATTTTAAAGAAAACAGTTACGTTTTATTGTTGCTGTTGTTCTTTTGTTGTTATTTGTAGTGAATGGAACTCTGAATTGAAGTCTTGCATATGTAAGTTGTCAGAAGAAGACACCATGTTCAACTAGAGACTCCACCCCCAAAGACCAATGACAGGAACCATGGTGCCAAGTGTTAATTCTACTTGTTGGACTACTTTGAAAGCTCTTTAAACTACCCTGCCTAAGGTTCTGCTAGCTAGAACTACTTAGAAGTTTAAGCTAACTATTGATAGATACTATGTTCAAATGATAAAAGTAAATCTAGATTTTACTAACAAGACCTTTCCACTGATTAAGCATCTCCTGAATTCGAAGGGAAATTTCCTTATGAATTTAACGGCAAAACTGGTTCTTTTCAGCATTCTAATAATAAATACGATCAAATATACCCAGAATGCGTAAAGTTTAGTAACAAGCAGAAGGCAATGGCTCCGTTAATAGTAGAACTAAAGAACAAAGCATCTTTAAATTTTAACATAATGCACACTATCTTAACAGAGAAGGCAATGGCACCCTACTCGAGTGCTCTTGCCTGGAAAATCCCTTGGACAGAGGAGCCTGGTAGGCTGCAGTCCATGGGGTCGTGAAGAGTCGGACACAGCTGAACGACTTCACTTTGACTTTTCACTTTCATGCATTGGAGAAGGAAATGGCAACCCACTCCAGTGTTTTTGCCTGGAGAATCCCAGGGATGGCAGAGCCTGGTGGGCTGCCGTCTATGGGGTTGCAGAGTCGGACAAGACTGAAGCAACTTAGCAGCAGTAGCAGCAGCAAAACTATCTTAAATTTTAAACAACAAAAGTAATACTTTTCCTACTCAATTAAAAACATGATTATTATATGCTTTCCAGACCGAAAATTCTTTAAAAAAAAAACAACTGCAATATCCTTTGTGAATGTAAGGAACTTTGATGAAGCATACTTATTTTAATAGTCTTTACAGAATTTTACTGAAGCATGCTATAAGTTTTTTCCTCAAATTATACTATTGACATTTTTGAACATATGGAAAAGTCAGAATAATTGTACAGCAAACACTCATATAACAACCATCTATGCTGTACAAGCAATATTTTATTATTCTTGTTTTATCACATAAACAGTAGTTCCCCTTATTCAAGGGAGACATGCTCTAAGACTCCCAATGGATACCTAAAATCACAGGTAGTACCAAATCCTATATATACTATGGTTTTAACTACATGCACATACCTATGATTGGAGAAAGGAATGGCTACCCACTCCAGTATTGTTGCCTGGGAAATCCCATGGACAGAGGAGCCTGACAGGCTACAGTCTATGGATCACTAAAGAGTCATATACGAAATTAGCAACTAAATGACAACAACATACCTATGATAAAGTTTAATTTATAAATTAGGCACAGAAAGAGATTAACAATAATAACTAATATTGAAATAAAACAATTATAAGAATATACTGTAATAAAAACTATGTATAAGTGGTCTCTCTCAAAATATATTATTGTATACATTTAATGCTTTTTTCTTCTTAAGTGATTATCATACACTGTGGCCATAACTTTTGGAGGATGAAGACCAACAGCAAAGCTAGCATCAATTTCTTTCTTCACAATTTCATGGATAGAATATTTCTTCTTCCTATAGATTTTAGTAACCTCTGTGAACACTTTTTTTCTTTCCATAAGTAGAGGAATTGCAACTTTTCACTTAAAGGATGCCCTTCACAACTTCCCTTTGGCATATCCAAATTGCAGCATCACTACTCTGGTGCTCTGGGGCCACTATTAAGCAAAATAATGGTGACTTGAACACAAGCACTATGATACCAAGACGGTTGGTTCTATAACCAATTCAGCTACTAATTGACAAAGGAGTGGGGTATGCTTAATAAAGGGATGGTCTGTATACCAGGTAGAACAGAGAGGGTCAACATGAGATTTCATCAGGTTACTCAGAATGGCATGCAGTATAAAACTCATGAATTCCTTCTGGCAGTTTCCATTTAATATTCCTATACTGAAGTTGACCTTGGATAATTGAAACCCAGGAGAGTGAAACCGTGGATAAAGATGTGGTGGGGTGAACTACAGTACATATATATTCATCTCTTTATCCATTCCTTCACTACATTTCATTTTCAGTGAAGTTGCAGCCATTGGTACTCTTCACCCTTAAACACGTCAGCATGCATATTACTAACGATTTCAACATTCATGCTTTTTTAATGGCAACTTCACATAAAATCAAATACACAGATCTTAAGTGTATCATTTGTGTGGCTGAACTGCACTGACTCCATTTTGTCAGCTCCATCTTGGACTCACAGTCCTGACCTGCCTCCCTTTCTATATGACCGAGCTTTGGCCCATACACCAGGAATGTGTCTAAGTCAGGCAAGTTCCCTATCAACTTTTACCCATGCCTTCATCTGTTTTCATAGAAAATAGGAAGAATGCCTTTTCCTGATGTAGACGGTTAAGGGTCATGAGCTCTTTTGGGGGAGGAAAAAACCCCAGTTCCCAATGGGGCTAACTTGCTTCTCACTTGATATTATTCTATTTTCATCTTTGGCCCCTTTAAGTCCCCCTGTACCCCTTTGCAAGTTGCAAAGTGCAGCTTAGAATGACTCTGGATCATCTGCCCAATCCCATCTGTATATAATTTACCTACAACAAACTTCCTAATTCATATCATGGAGGTACCCACTTCATTCTTCTGTCTCAAAGTTCCTTCTCAGTTTGCAGGATATTATTAAATATCTCTGCCTCAAACATCATTCCATGAATTCTGACAATTTAGTATGATTTTTATTCACTGGCATTTGGATGGCATATAAATCAAAGCAAAAGTTGAAAATAAATAATATTATGTTATCAATCTGTTATTTTTACTCCTGGGGTAATCCAAATGTTTCTATGGAAAGTAAAAGCAAATTTACTCTCAACCATTTAATTTAATAGGTGTATAGGTCATATTTACCATGAAACACTTAAGAAATATATAATAACCACAAGTAGCACTCTCAATGTTTAATTATAATTTACATTTTTCAAATGTCATGAATTTAAATTCTAGAAAAATATGTAGAATAAACTAAGTGCAGATTTCAGGGTTAATAAAGAATATAGTTTTTTTGTATAAGTGGTAGATACTACCAATTTAGTCATTCAGGAAAGGACTTTCATTCTTTGATAACTGTCTTCTCTGGGTTTCCAACTGATAGGGAATGCAGGGCCACAATAGTTTGAAATGACCAATTCCTGGCCAAACTATTTATTTTTTTTAATACTTCAAGGAATATATATATATAAAAGAGGAGCCATTTCTGAATTGAATCAAGTGAGACATACCTGGCAAAGGAAGACGTGTTTTGTAATTGAAATAGTGGCAAATATTTTACATTCCAGCAAAAAAAAAAAAAAACTCGTTTTGTGAGTTCTTTATTTTCTGCATTGCCAAGTATATCTGCTATGCTGAGTGAGGATGGAAGATTCTTATTTTGCCTCTTTTTAAGAAGGGATGTACACATGCATTTCCTATTGAATGACTGCATTGTCCAAAGGACAAGTACTCAGTTTGTCATGACTGGAGGCTTATGCCCATTTGCTCTGGAAATTTGGCACTAGCTTTCTGTAATGTGTAATTACATTATTGGCTTTGATCCTCTGCATTCTACCAGGGTAGAAAGAAATTTGACAACCTGGTTTCAAACTACTTGTTCAAGAAACTGAGGTTACAAAGGCATATAAGTTACTCAACAGATTACCTCTGCAGGTAACAACACAATCATTTCCAATCTCACCTGACTTCTGAGAAGGCTTTCCTTCTGTTCCAATGCTAGAATGCTGGTTGGGTCCCTCATCTTGCAAACAGACACCATACCATATGTAACGTTTTACAGTTTTGCTTATAAATTTAAAATGTACAGACTATTTGTCACGTATACAGTATTTTGCGAAGCAGAAAACAGGATATAAAAATTTTAGTGGCCACATTTTAGGTAGGGTCAAATGCATGCATAAAATAATATAAATGTAAAAATTGAAAAAGTATAAAGGAATGAAGGTTAAATGCCTTCACTGATGATTTAGGGATTTCAGACTGTATTAGTATACTACTTAAATTTGAACACAATTTATAGCCAGTGAAATGTTAAGATGGAAATAGATCATATTTGCAAGTCTAGGCATATTTAAAATAATGAATCTTTAATCATGATTACAGTAATTTTTTTTAAAGTTACTTTCAAACATAGTAGATCAAGACTGGTTTCCTTTTTTGAAACTAGACATATCCTGGGCTATACCATTTTAACATTACCTTCTTGACCACATGAACCATGCAAACAGGAAAAATGAATGTGGAGGAAAAAAAGCAAATCCTCGTTTCTTCACAGTCATTGACCATTACATTAGAATCTAAAGCAAGTTTTCTTCACAGAAAATCAATTAACAGGATTATAAAATAAAATCTCACAAGAATAAGGACTTGTTCACTCCAAATCAAGTTTTTTACCTTAGGAAAACTGTTAACACATTAGTTGAGCTCAATTTGATACACGAGTTAGTGGCTGAAATACCCACAGGTTCCATGCAAATCAGTTATCTCTCTTCAACAGGGCCAACAGCACTTCTTTATTTTTGACTTTATAGAATCAACCAAAGGATTACACGAAAAGAATTAAACCCACAATGTGAAGCCAAATATGCTGTTGGCAGAACACTCTGCCAAGAGTAGGCAGGATAATGCTCTTAACATGAAAGCCCCCACTTCCTTTTTACTCCAACCTGCTTCTCTGCAGTTTGAATCTAATATTAGCTTGTTCCTAGGGCAGGTGGTTTCTTTGAACTAGCTGACCACAGGGAGATGGTTTTTAGGGAAAAAAATAGGGGGAAAGGGTGGGATGGGACAGGAAGGGAGAAAAAGGAAAGAGGGAAGGTGGTTCCCACCAGACAGGGCACATACCTTACAGTTATTTTAGAAATATTTCGGTTTACACTTGAACTATCTTAGAAAGCCCTTATTGTAAGAATCACCTTTTTTTTTTCCATTTTAACAGTTAGAAAATCTTCAAATTCATATCTACCATCTAATATTATGGTTATTTCTCTCAAATACCATGACAAATGATGGTACAATCAAATTAAACAACTACAGGTATTCACATTTAATCTTTACCATCCAACTCAATTTCATGGACTTCAGAAACTAGAGTTCTGCTGCTCCAGTTCTTCTTATGCTTGTTCCTAGATGAATTCAGATAACCCTTAGTTGTGTAGCAAGGAAACTTTCTGCTCCTTCCCTGACATTCTAGTCACAGTCCCACCCTCAAGCAAGGCACGTGGGTCCACCTCCACTTCCATCTTCTTAGCTGCCTCTCTCAAGAAGGCAGCATCCCTATTCTTACCGATCAGAATTTGACACATGAGGAGCTGGAATTTAGTTCTGGATTGGTCAATTTCTCTCATAAAAACTAGGCCAGGCGATTCCTATACCTCCAACATATACAAGGTAGTGCCTCTGGTTTTGTGTTTTGTTTTTTTTCTTCCAAAAATGAAACTGCTAAGGATAAGAGTTGCCTATGTTTGTGCTTTATCATCAGCCACTGCTAGTCCATTTGCCATCAATTAATGGGCCGACAGCAGAAGGCCTTATTTCAGGCCCAGGCAGAGGAGTTGATGCTCCATCCAGCTATTGTTAATAGAGAGTCTTGTATTCTGGTAGGTACAGAATGGATGACTGTCAGAAATTAACAAATCAAGGGATTTGGTCACCATTTAGCTATCAGTTCTTTGTATGTAAGTTGTGAAGGAAGAATGCCTAAATCAGCCTGGAAACCACAACATCCAAAAATATAAAATATAGAAGCTGCAAGTCTAGTAGGACTGTTTTTTTTGTTTGTTTTTTCCCATGCTACATTGCAAAAAAAAAAAAAAAAAGGTTTTATAGACATTTATAGTACTTTTAAGCTTGAATGATGTCTGAAAGACAATACTTTTACTTCTGTATTAGGAGCAATTCCACTGTACACCCACATTACTTAAACTGTCATCCATTGGGCAACCTAAGCAGATTTGAAGGAGCAATATAGGTCAAATGACACAATGAGGCAACCCTCAATTGTGTTCAAAAGAGATAGAGAGAGTGACAGAAGGCCCAAAATAGAGTTACTTGTGCTAAGCTCACGTCACCAAAGCAAGACTTAATATCTAACCTAACTGCAGCTTCAACCTCCACCAGGAATGTAACCTTTAAAGACTCAACCTGGAATTACTTGGTCAGCACTAGTGAGATAATCTACCCTACAGACTTCCTCCATTCCATTTAGGAGGGTAACCTTGCTTGAACCAATGAATTCTTTGTTCATAATTTCTTTTTTCTGCCTCCTTTCCATCTTTAAAACTCTTTCCTTTTCTACAGCTCAATAAAGCTCATTTCTGTCCGCTAGATGAGATGCTGCCTGTTTCATGAATCATTAAATGAAGCCCATTTTGATCTTTAAATTTATTAACTAAATTTTTGTTATTTAAAAACTGTGTAGAAAAAACAGCTGGTTTTAGAGCTTAACAGAGGACCATATTTTAATCCCATGTAAGAGTGATTTGCATTTTTAAAAATAGGTGCTGATGGTGCTGTTGAGATTTATCAGAAAAATAGTTCTATGAAAAGACTTATTCAAAAAGAAATGACAAACCTATTAGGTGCACAAAAGAAAAGAAGGCTGGAGAATTCTTTGGTATTATGCACTGCTTTTCCAAAAAGATCAGGCATTAGAATTAAATATTTTTTTCTTTTCACATTTTAAGTCTGGATAACACAATTTATTGTTTGGCAAATCAGTAATATAATAAGGCAAATTTAAATAATTATACATGCAAATACATAAAGTTAATCAAGCAAAAAGAACTATATTTAAGCCTAACACATTTTCTTGAGTCTGAAAATCTAATAGGCATCCTTGCCCCTAATATATTCATATGGTCATTGAGATATAGTTTAAAATTTTAATTTGCATTGCAGACTTTAACCACATTTGTCAGCTACAGTATCCATTTTTATTTGTACTATTTGTGTATCTTTCCTTTATTAATGCTTACTATGTGTCAGTCACTAGCCTAAACTTTTGTATTGGTGGCTTTATATAAGTAACAGCTTTACAAGGCACATGCTATTTTCCCTATTTCTAGATGAGGAAACTGAAATTCAGAAAGAATAAATAATTTACTCAAGTTCAAACGCTGGTAAGTGGTAGAGCCAGAATTTACACATAAGTTTGATTCCAAAGTCAATACTTTAACAAGAATATAATGCTGATTTTACTGAAGAGACAAGTTCAGAGATATGAGAAATGTTTTTAATAGTGCATTTATAAACAATGACTACAGAGAGCAGCTGGGTGTCCCACACATATACAAAGAGCAAAGCAGCACTGAGGGAAGGGATCACAGTCAGATATATAATGCCTTGTGAAATAAGTTAATAAGGGTTGAAACACAGTATGCTTGATGAAATATGTTTCCTAAGGGCAACAGACATTAACAGCTGTTATTCATGTTCCCATAGGCAAGTGTATCACTCCCTCAGTGATTGAGCACACGTGCCATGTGGTGCTCCTGTAGTTACTTTCATCTCATGTACACCAAGAGACAAAAGAAGTATTCTTGGACATCAGTAAGAATGGCTTCACTTCATCCCTATAAACAAACTCACCTCACAGTCACCATTTAGTAGCAAAATTATTTTCCTAAAAACAAACTTTTTAAATGTTAATTTTCTGCCTAAAATATTACAGGGGCTTCTTGTGGCACTTAAAGAACCAGAAAGTTTAAAGCCTTCTACAACATTTCATGTGATCTACAATCTACATACAGACCAATTTCTCCTTCCTGAGCTAGACTTTAGCCCTAGTAACTTCCCTTCTGTTGCCTTCCTTGACTCAGGGCCTTTGATTAGGCTTTCCCTTTACCAGGAATGTTTCATCCTTAGCAAACTTCTATTCAGCATCATCTGAGCTACTGGGAAAACCCAGTCCCATTACTTCATGGCAAACAGAGTGGGAAAAGATGATACCGATAGATTTCCTCTTCTTGGGCTCTGAAATCACTGCAGATTGTGACTGCAGCCATGAAATCAGAAGACATTTGCTTCTTGGCAGGAAAGCGATGCAAACCTAGACAGTGTGTTGAATAGCAGAGACATTACTCTGCTGACAAAGGTCCATATAGTCAAGCCTGTGGTCTTCCCAATGCTCATATATGGTTGTCAGAGTTGGACCGTAATGATGGCATAATGCCAAAAATTGATCCCTTTGAACTGTGATACTGGAGAAGACTCCTGACAGTCCCTTGCACAACAAGGAGATCAAACCAGTCAATCTTAAGGGACATCAACCCTGAATAGTCACTGGAAGCACTGATGCTGAAGCTGAAGCTCCAGTACTTTGGTCATTTGATATAAACAGACAACTCATTGGAAAAGTCCCTGATGCTGGGAAAGATTGAAGGCAGAAGGAGAAGAGGGCATCAGAGGATGAGATGCCTGGATGGCATCACTGATGCAATGGACATGAACTTGGGCAAATTTTGGGAGATGGTGAGGGATGGAGAGGCCTGGTATGCTGCAGTCCATGGGGTCGCAAAAAGTTGGACACGACTGGGCAATTGAACAACAACATTCAGCATCAGGTCTCTGTTCTAAAGTTTAGAGAAGGTTCCTTGATCCTTGATAATCAATTCCCAGTCACTTCAGTTGTGTCTGACTCTCTGCGACCCCATGGACTATGGCCTGCAAGGCTCCTCTGTCCATGTGATTCTCCAGGCAAGAATACCAGAGTGGGTTGCTATTTCCTTCTCCACTGATAAAGTATGAAGTGAGTGAAGTGAAGTTGCTCAGTCGTGTCCGACCCTTTGCGACCCCGCGGACTGTAGCCTACCAGGCTCTTCCGTCCATGGGATTTTCCAGGCAAGAGTACTGGAGTGGGTTGCCATTTCCCTGGAAACCTTGCAAAAAGGTTAAACACCCCTGTTTTTACTTTCATAGCACCCTGTCCTTGTCTTTCCAGGGCCTACATCAACTGCAGTGCTAGAAGAGGATGTGACCAGGCCTATAATTCATTGAAAGAGTTGTTCCAATAAGGTAACAAATACTTTAATCTCTCTACTCTATAAAATCCTAAAAAGCTTAATTTGCATGGTGGGTACAGAGTCTGTTACTGCAAATTACCACAATTTTACTTGGAGCCTCCATTTTAGGTGAAAATTTACTCATTTTGTTTAAAAATTTATTTAATTGGCATGGCCACTGCCATTATCAAGAAAAAAGGATGTGTTCCTTTCTGAGTAAATATTCTTATAACTTCTGATTCACTATGATTTTTTTTTTGCTAAGAATTATTAAAGTATTTTATATTATCAGTGTTAAAACGAGATATGCAATATAATAAGATATAGTGACTAATACTGTTTGTTGAAAGAAGGAAATTACTCATTGGAAAAAGTGCCATTTGCCGTAAGTGACAGCTTGTCAAGTTGACTGTCAATATGTTTAAAGAAAATACTCCTATAAAAAGGAAGTCTCAAGGAACAACAGCTAAAAAAACAGGAATCGTATTTTTGAAAGTCAAATTTTTTCAGTGCCCTCAGACAGATGGAATTCAACTCTTATATTTAAAAAACAATCTCATAAATTTAAAATATGTATACATTTAATTAAACATGAGTAAGAAACTCTAGAAAAGAAAAATCGAAGTAAAAAACTATATCTTAAAAAATAGTTAAGTTCCAGAGATGGAGGATGGTGATGCTTTCACATCATGAGTGCACTTTAGGTCTCAGAACTGTAAACTTTAAATGAGCAAAAATGGTAAATTTTAAGTTATGTACATCATATCACAATGTTTAGGAAACTATTATCTAAAGTAACTATTATCACATAACTACCTGGAAACACATAGGCAGAGATTTCCAACTCAGACACAGTGTATGTGAAATGTAGGCTGATGAGGGGTTGAATGACAAGTATTGTCTTAACCTTTGAAAATATCTCCAGAGATAACTTTGGTTATGTCTCCTTTTCACCCCTACTGAGAATCGCTATACTTAAACCAACATTACAGCCCACAATTATTGAAATCAAAGAGTTACTCGGTCTCAGTAAATTTCATGTAGGCATCAGGTCTACAATGAATTAAAAATTCAAAAGCTAAAATACTGTGGGCTTCAAATTATTACAAATCACATGTCATATCACAAATGAAGAATTTAACTTGATTTCAAGATAAACTAAAAGAAAATTTTCAAAATTGATTTACATTGATTTTTTTTTTAAAAATGGTAGATGAGTTAACAATCTTCTTTGACACACTGTCATTAAAGAAAGCTGGTTCACATGAAACTGAGTTTATTTTAAAGATACAGTAGAAATACACCTTTTATATCATCTTTCCTGTATCAAGAAACAAAGCACATGTCACTCATAATGCATCCTTCTTTGGGCAGTGAAGACAGTCTTGTTCAAGTCAAAGTACATTCTGATGGGGTTATGATCTTGGCCTCATACTTCAACACTGTAATACTATCATTCAATAATAATGGTGTTTATCAGAAAGGACGTAAGGAAAGGAGTTCTCCAGTAGGAAAAATAAGCAAACAAATCCTAAACTCTACTGACTCTGCTCTATGCTTCAAACAATGATAATGAATGTGGTCAGTGGACCTGAGGAACCATGTAAAGAAAAATTATTCCAAATCTGGATCACAATTAATGAAAGATACCTGAAATATTAATGACAGCTGAAAACAGAACACCACATATTAAAAATATCGAGATTTGGCTCTGAGTATCAGACAAGATCGATCCTTAAAATCCCTTGCGGATCTAAAACAATTCAACTAGATGATCTGGGCTTCAAAACCTTGCTATCCCGAACATCGTCTGCTGCTCAGCTACCTGGGAAATCTCTGATGATTTGGCTGAAATTCAGATGGCTCAATCTCCACCACAAGCTGACTGAAGAACAGTCACCACAGTGAACACCCCAGATCTTTCCACACAAATTCCATTTTGAGACCTGTAGCTCTAGCACAACTCTACTCACATGCAGCTCATCCATTTACAGACTGTGAGAACTTGAGAAGGAACGGCTGTCCTAGGCTGCAGGTGGTCTCGATCTCCAGACTGGGTTCCTCATTATGTCAACCCCAAACAGATATGTGGCCCTGGCTAATACAGAGCTTGTTACCATTCGCTTTAAATGCACATTCGTACATCACTAGTTTAGACCTTCTTGAATGGTGACATAAGCCCTGATCATAAAAAGCCAGTAGCCCAGTAAAAAGTAAGCTCTCCAAGAAAGGTGAGACAGGATTTCTAGGAGCTATTTGATCTCGAGGGTCAAGGTGTATGCTCCATCTGCAGCTGGTCTCTGTGGCTATTCAAGATTTTATATTCTTGGCTGACGACAGTTGGAAACATCATCTAATTTAACAGGGAGTGTTAGTGGGGAAGAAGTGTAGTCTCCACACTGATGATCAGCCCATCAGAAATCCTCTAAAGTGGTACTTCAGTTCAGTCGCTCAGTCGCTCAGTCATGTCCGACTCTTTGCGATCCCATGAATTGCAGCACACCAGGCCTCCCTGTCCATCACCAACTCCCAGAGTGTGCTCAGAATCACATCCATCGAGTCGGCGATGCCATCCAGCCATCTCATCCTCGGTCATCCCCTTCTCCTCCTGCCCCCAATCCCTCCCAGCATCAGAGTCTTTTCCAAGGAGTCAATTCTTCACATGAGGTGGCCAAAGTACTGGAGCTTCAGCTTTGACATCATTCCTTCCAAAGAAATCCCAGGGCTGATCTCCTTCACAATGGACTGGTTGGATCTCCTTGCAGTNAGAATGAAATAGGACCCCTTCCTCACACCACACATAAAGATTATCATAAAATGAATCATAGACCTAAATGTAAGTACTAAAACAATGAAACTCAGGAAGAAAATATAGGAGAAATGCATTGGGACCTTAGGTTAGGCAGTCTTCTTAGACATGAATTAAAAGTACAAGAGAAAATGAAATACATACAATCAACTTCATCAAAAATTAAAATTCTTATGCCACAAAGACTACTACCCAGATCGTGAAAAGAGAGCCCACAGGATGAGAAGACATTTTCAAAACATTTATTTAAGGGACTTGTATTCAAAATATATAAGGAACTCTTAAAATTCAGCAAGAACACAAATAACCCAATTTAAATATAGCCAAAGCTTATAAATAAGCACTCAGCAAATAAACACATGAAAAGTTGTTTAATATTATTTGTCATTGGAGAAATATAAATTATAACCATAATGGCATACAATGTCATAACCACCAAGATGACCATAGTCAAAAAGACTAACAACACATGTTGGCAAGGACCTGGAGAAACTGGCACATTCATATAATGGCAGTGGGAATGAAAAACAGAGCAACTTCTATGGAAAGTTCTAGCAGTTCCACAAATGGTTAAACATAAAGTTACTCTGTGAATCAGAATTTTCTTCCTAGGTACATAGTAGGAGAAATGAAAACATACCCCCACATAAAAACTTGCACAAAATGTTCATGGCAGTGTTATTCACAACAGCCAAAACAAAAAATTGGAATCAGCCCAAAAGTCCATTAACTGATGACAAGATAAATAAAATGTGCTGTATCCATACAATGAAATATTTCACAATATAAAGGAATGAAGTACCTTGGATATATTATGCTAAATGAAAGCCAGTCACAAACAAAGCATTGGTTCCATTTGTATGAAGTATCCTTTATAGGCAAATTCATAGAGACAGAAAGCAGATTAATGGCTGCCAGGTGTTGAGGGGAGGGGAGATAATGGCTGCTAATTGGTTCTTGCTTTCTTTTCTGGGTAAAGAAAATGTTCTAAAATTGTTCATGGTGATGATTGCACAACTCTGTGAATATACTTTAAAAAAAATCACTGAATTGTATACTTAGAATGGGTGCATTGCACAGCATGTGAACTACATGTTATTTTTTTTCTTTAAAAAATCAAAATCTTTCTTGCTCCATGCTATAGTTCTGTGCCTGGCTCAGAAACATGGTTCTCAATAAAAATGTGATGAATACATAAATACATGAATGGTTAAATGAAAGAGACCAAGTAGCCTGTGAGATTAGATTGAGAGTTCTGCCTTAGTTACTGACATCATTCCTATTCCACTTTATCTCCATTACTTTTTTTCACTTTCTCTCCTTTAAACCCCTGCCTATGTTTGCTAACTTTAGATTTCATAGTATAATCCAATAACATATAATGATTATGAGCTTTCATTAAGCATTTTTGAATTGGTTACTCATACATATCATCTAAAGCTACTTAACTACTTAATCTAGATGACACCCTTAAAATGAAAACCTATAGTTGATCCTCGAACAACATGGGCTTGAACTGCATGGGTCCACTTATATGCAGATTTTGTTCTCTAAATATATACTATAGTACTACACAAGCTTCCCAGGTGGCTCAGTGGAAAGAATCTGTCTCCCAATACAGGAGATTCATGTTCAATCCCTGGATCAGGAAGATTTCCTGGAGAAGGAACTGCAACTCACCTTAATATTCTTGCCTGGGAAATCCTATGGACAGAGGGGCATGGTGGGCTGCAGTCCATGGGATCTCAAAAGAGTTTGACATGACTAGGTGACTAAACAACAGCATATAGTACTACACAGTCCTGAAGTTGATTGAATCCAGCATCCACAGATGTGGAATGGTAGATACAGGACAGCAACTGTAAAGCTATATGCAAGGTTTTCAGTACACAGATTTTTCACAGATTTTTCTGATTGTGCAGAGGGTGGAGGACCCTAAGAGGATGACCTCTGCCAAGTGTACCTGCAGCGATGTGATTGTGCACTTAGTGAAGGAGTACTATCTATCAACTAGGTGTGCAAATGCCTTCACTTGTTTTCAGATACTATTAATTACAAAATGAAAGACTGTCATACATTCATAAAAGAGCCACCATCCTGCTTTTCATGAGGTTACAATGAGTATTTGTTGTTTGATTGATGAACTAGAATTCTTGGACCTATACTAGGAAAAAATTTCACCTCAATTTGTATCTGCTATCAGGAACTTCATAATAAAATGACTAAAATGGAAATGTATAAAGTACCCAATGGTTTACTAATTATTCAGTCCTGATCCACTAATACATTTTGATACCAAATACAATGTTAAACAAAGGTGTTGTTCAGAACTGTTATGTTAATGGGGAAACATCTGATTGAGCAAGGCCAGGTAAAAATAAGAAAAATTTCCCAGAAGGAAAAATAAGTCCATCCTATATTACAAGATCTCAAATCAACANCAAAATGTTCATGGCAGTGTTATTCACAACAGCCAAAACAAAAAATTGGAATCAGCCCAAAAGTCCATTAACTGATGACAAGATAAATAAAATGTGCTGTATCCATACAATGAAATATTTCACAATATAAAGGAATGAAGTACCTTGGATATATTATGCTAAATGAAAGCCAGTCACAAACAAAGCATTGGTTCCATTTGTATGAAGTATCCTTTATAGGCAAATTCATAGAGACAGAAAGCAGATTAATGGCTGCCAGGTGTTGAGGGGAGGGGAGATAATGGCTGCTAATTGGTTCTTGCTTTCTTTTCTGGGTAAAGAAAATGTTCTAAAATTGTTCATGGTGATGATTGCACAACTCTGTGAATATACTTTAAAAAAAATCACTGAATTGTATACTTAGAATGGGTGCATTGCACAGCATGTGAACTACATGTTATTTTTTTTCTTTAAAAAATCAAAATCTTTCTTGCTCCATGCTATAGTTCTGTGCCTGGCTCAGAAACATGGTTCTCAATAAAAATGTGATGAATACATAAATACATGAATGGTTAAATGAAAGAGACCAAGTAGCCTGTGAGATTAGATTGAGAGTTCTGCCTTAGTTACTGACATCATTCCTATTCCACTTTATCTCCATTACTTTTTTTCACTTTCTCTCCTTTAAACCCCTGCCTATGTTTGCTAACTTTAGATTTCATAGTATAATCCAATAACATATAATGATTATGAGCTTTCATTAAGCATTTTTGAATTGGTTACTCATACATATCATCTAAAGCTACTTAACTACTTAATCTAGATGACACCCTTAAAATGAAAACCTATAGTTGATCCTCGAACAACATGGGCTTGAACTGCATGGGTCCACTTATATGCAGATTTTGTTCTCTAAATATATACTATAGTACTACACAAGCTTCCCAGGTGGCTCAGTGGAAAGAATCTGTCTCCCAATACAGGAGATTCATGTTCAATCCCTGGATCAGGAAGATTTCCTGGAGAAGGAACTGCAACTCACCTTAATATTCTTGCCTGGGAAATCCTATGGACAGAGGGGCATGGTGGGCTGCAGTCCATGGGATCTCAAAAGAGTTTGACATGACTAGGTGACTAAACAACAGCATATAGTACTACACAGTCCTGAAGTTGATTGAATCCAGCATCCACAGATGTGGAATGGTAGATACAGGACAGCAACTGTAAAGCTATATGCAAGGTTTTCAGTACACAGATTTTTCACAGATTTTTCTGATTGTGCAGAGGGTGGAGGACCCTAAGAGGATGACCTCTGCCAAGTGTACCTGCAGCGATGTGATTGTGCACTTAGTGAAGGAGTACTATCTATCAACTAGGTGTGCAAATGCCTTCACTTGTTTTCAGATACTATTAATTACAAAATGAAAGACTGTCATACATTCATAAAAGAGCCACCATCCTGCTTTTCATGAGGTTACAATGAGTATTTGTTGTTTGATTGATGAACTAGAATTCTTGGACCTATACTAGGAAAAAATTTCACCTCAATTTGTATCTGCTATCAGGAACTTCATAATAAAATGACTAAAATGGAAATGTATAAAGTACCCAATGGTTTACTAATTATTCAGTCCTGATCCACTAATACATTTTGATACCAAATACAATGTTAAACAAAGGTGTTGTTCAGAACTGTTATGTTAATGGGGAAACATCTGATTGAGCAAGGCCAGGTAAAAATAAGAAAAATTTCCCAGAAGGAAAAATAAGTCCATCCTATATTACAAGATCTCAAATCAACAATATAAAGTTACTCTCTAGAATTTTCCATGGTGCTCTGAGTACTTGAGAAATTTAAATATAATGAATCATTATTCAAAAATAAATTCAAAATATTAAGTCAAAAATAAATTGTTCTATACAGAAAACTTCCCTGGCTTCCCGGGTGGCTCAGATGGTAAAGAATCTGCCTGCAATGCAAGAGACCCAGGTTCGAACACTGGGTCAGGAAGATCACCGGGAGAAGGGAATGGCAACCCACTCCTGGTATTCCTGCCTAGAGAATCCCATGGACAGAGGAGCCTGGCATGTATAGTCCATGGGGTCTCAAAAGAGTCAGACACAACTGAGCTACTAACACTTTCACTTTTATTTTCATACAGAAAACTACCTATTTCTTTTCTGAAACTCATTTGCACTTAATATTGACTGAAAAATACAATTAAAGATATTTTATTAAGGAAAAAATGGTAATAAAAAGCTCTGAAATCAAACATACCATTTAACAATGGATGATCAGAAGCAAAATGTATCCTAAAAATGCCTGAGAGTTTGAAGTCATAATTCAACACTGTAAACAAGTGTTCACACACCAAAGAACTTAAATATGTTAAATGGCACAGACATTTAAGCTGTTTGTTTCAAACCTAATGAGAATTTCATAGCCTTTTACAATTTTCTTTTATTTATTTTCCCTCATCACTTACCATTAAAGCTTAACAACTGAACAAAAGCAAACAAAAAAAGCAAGTTCTTGTCAAACAACTGTAAGAGTTTATAGAGATTAGGAGGAAAAAATCCACCCACAACTACATTCAAGTACTATGGCATTTAGAACTGGATTCCTAATATAATCTCTTATTTAAGAAAATAGAGAAGATTTATAGCAGTGGGAAAGGAGCATAATAGATGCTGATAAAAGGCTTCTTTCAGTGAGGAAGTGTCTAGCCTAAGAAAAAAATAAGTCAGATGTCACTGGATATTGTAAATTCCCGGTAGGAAATCTTCCTTACAATGCCACATCTAGAAAGGTGAACAAAGAGGATGAATCTATCAGAAAAGGTAGGAGAAACTGAAGCCAAGTATGAAAAGCCCTTTAAGAATCTACTACAATTTATTTTGAAGGGGTCTCTCTCTTAGGCGGAGGAGCCTGGTGGGCTGCCGTCCATGGAATCACACAGAGTCAGACACGACTGAAGCGGCTTAGCAGCAGCAGCAGCTCCCTTAGGCAACCTGGTTAAGCCTTGAAATATGTAGGTGAGAAGAAAAGAGTGAAAAATATTCTTCAGGAAAAGAAAAAAAAAAAGAAAGAAAGGATAAGTGCTTCATCCCAAATAGTACTAAGTTAATAATTTCTTCTCCAAGGGATCCTCCCAACCCAGGGATCGAGACCAGGTCTCCCACATTGTAGGCAGATTCCTTATCAGCTGAGCCACAAGGGAAGCCCAGGAATACTGGAGTGTGTAGCCTATCCCTTCTCCAGCAGATCTTCCCAACCCGGAATCAAACCCAGGGTCTCCTGCATTGCAGGCAGATTCTTTACCAACTGAGCTATCAGGGCCTAGCCATTCAGATGGGAATATTTCACTGCAAATTAACTGTTTCTTAATGTGGCTAGTAATATTGTATCAAAAATCTCTGAATATTTTAGCATTCATAACATAACCTTATTAAAAAAATTCTGTTGTCCCACTCATCAAATCATTTATTCACCTCAAGCTTGTAGAGGTGGACTCTTCAACATATATTCTCTTACCACCTGAGAAACGTTAGGAACTGCAATAATACACTTTTTATTCAAAGTCAAATATATGTTCTAATATCTATAGACAAAAAAATAAATTTTAATAATATATTATTAGTATAATAGTATAGTAAAATAATACAGTATTTTTACTGTATTATTTAACCCAGAAAACATCAAAATAGGAAAATTTAGACAGTACCTTTTTCTATATAATCAAAAGCACTGAAGTTGACAGAAATAATTTACATTGTCTTAATCAAGTGTCTTAATATAAATACACTACAAAAAAGGCACTCTTCAGGCCAAGTGTTTGCTGCTTATAAAATACGATTGCGTTTGTCAAATGGTAAATAAAAAGGAGACTGTTTGGGAAATAAGTAATAAAAAAGCTGCATTTGTTAACTGTCGTCAGTTCTGGTTTCCTTTCTATGACAACATAATCACTACCACATAAAACCCATGACTGAATCATACAGAAACTAAAGTTCTAGTTAGACTGCAATAAAACAAAAAGTATCTAATGTTATATGAGCACAGAAACATCCGTAAGTGTTTCAAACAAAACTGAGAAAATGTCCTAATAAGAAATGACCTACACTGCTTAAAAAGAATGTTTGCATAACGGATAACATACATTCATCTTAGAACTATGATCTCTCTAAAGCTCCTGTCTCCACAATCCCCACAGTTTCTCCCCATCGCGATGGAAATATGGCTCACAGAATGGTTCTCACTGTGTTACATTCACATTGGCAATTTAATGTTTAACATTTGCTGTACATGCTTATTGGCTGATGTACTCTAACAAGACCATACATGGCATATCAATCAGCGGGGCTGAGGAACAGGTACTCTTCTCACACATTCCATCTCTATCTGTTAAGGATAAGGTAGAGTAAGGGCCAAATAGCCAGAAACTTCTTCTGGGCTATGGTCCTGATTGGCTTTTGTGAGAAATCATTATGATTAACTTATTGCTAGGTTTTTCGCCAGTTTGTGGCCAATTAAAATAACACAACTCAGTAGAGTCCTTAGGCACATCCAACCAAATCACTTTGTCACAACTGAGACCAGAATCTCACTGGCAATCCCCAAACTATTTTGAACATTCTCTGCATCAAATTACTCATCAATACTGATACTCTCAGTTTTCCCACTCAATATAATACCTGAAGAACTGACAGTAACAACATTTTACTATTGAATCAGCAAATTATTTACTTATTTCTAAATTACTGATGCAAAGGCAAGTTGATGTATGCTTATACTAAATATGAATATTTCCTTTTATCTTTATAACTGATAGTAAAACTTATTAACTTATTAGCAGAATTAGAATCTTAACTTGACAATAAACTTATTTTAACAGTCCCAAAAGCAATCACGTTAATCAGAATATTGTTCAAACACGTTTCTCACCACATTCTTTCAGTTTGCTGGGTAGGTGATCACTCGATAATAAATATAGACTAAACGACAGAATGTCACATATCACTGATAATGAATAAACTAGAGCTACACATACCAACTTGAACAAATTTCAGAAGTACAAAGGGCCAAACAAAATTATGTTGTAGAATATGTACTTTATTATCTCATTTATACAAAGTCCAAAACAATACTACACAGGGTTTAGGGATTCATATTTATGTTTTTAAAAAAACAATTTAAAATGCATGGCATGATGAACACCAATGTAGCTACCTCTAGAGGAAAGGAAAGATGATCAGGAAAGGGACCTGTCTCTTATACACATCTAGATGTGTATAAGAGACAGGTATTTTTACTGTATTATTTAACCCAGAAAACATCAAAATAGGAAAATTTAGACAGTACCTTTTTCTATATAATCAAAAGCACTGAAGTTGACAGAAATAATTTACATTGTCTTAATCAAGTGTCTTAATATAAATACACTACAAAAAAGGCACTCTTCAGGCCAAGTGTTTGCTGCTTATAAAATACGATTGCGTTTGTCAAATGGTAAATAAAAAGGAGACTGTTTGGGAAATAAGTAATAAAAAAGCTGCATTTGTTAACTGTCGTCAGTTCTGGTTTCCTTTCTATG
>SJYV01029117.1:40924-54851 GCA_006410875.1 Neotragus pygmaeus | reverse complement strand
TTGTAGAAGGACAGGTAAAATAAATGATTAAAAAAAAAGTCTTGTAGAAAGGCTTGACTTAATAGTTGGACTAGCTTTTTTGTTGTCATTTTTCCTAATAAGAATAAAATGAGTGCACATTTCACTCAATAAGAATTAAATTAGGCATGGATACACAAAAGGACTGGAGCTTGCACGTTCTGTGGCTGCCAATACTCAATTCAGTTCTGACCAGAAGCATTATCCATGTTTGCAAAGCCACAGCTGCCAGCTTGGGGTAAGTGGAGGGAATCAGGTCAATGTGAGCTCAGAATGGGTGGCTCTAGGGCTAATCATGTTATGTTTGCCAAGGTGTCATGCCTGGACCTTTGCTTTGGCAATTAATTTTTTCCTCCGATGTGGTAAAGATGTCTAAAACTCTTCTATGGCTGGTTCTTTTCCCCTTCTGGCCTTAAGAGAGAATTATACTTCTTTGCCACCTCATCAATGGCAGAATTATGAGAACAATTCTGGCCAAAGAATTGTGGACAGACTGTTACAAGTCACTTCTGGACAGTGTTTAATTGAAAGATTTTTCCAACATTCCCCTTCCTCCTGCCACAGTGACCAACTGTATTCCACTTGTCAGTGTCTTTGTCAGGCCTGAGTGTGAGAGCAGAAAACATAGAGCACAGCCCCCACACCCTATCACCATCCTAAAATGGACATGTGGCCAGAGCCACCAACAAACACTTCTTTGATTGTTTAGGTAAGGTAAGTAGGTAAAGTCGCTCAGTCATGTCCGACTCTTTGCGACCCTGTGGATTGTAACCTACTAGGCTTCTCCGTCCATGGGATTCTCCAGGCAAGAATACTGGAATGGATTGCCATTTCCTTCTCCAGGGGATCTTCCCAACGCAGGGATTGAACCCAGGTCTCCCGCATTGGAGGCAGACGCTTTAACCTCTGAGCCACCAGGGAAGCAGCCCATTCTATTTGGGTACTGTTTGTTACTGCATATAACCTAGACTATGCGGACTGATACAGCAAGTCAGGTTGATGAAAACCCATTATATGGTGCCAAGTTATCAGCAGCCCATGTATCTCCTATTAAGCATTTGCCTTACTCTTTTTGGAGGGCCAGGAAAGCTATTCTTTAACTCTCTAGAGGCATTCTCTCTCCAAAAACTAAAAGTCAATGCTAAAGGGAGGTTCTGAAATTAAACATGTATGCTTAATCATGAGTTAAAGCCAGTGTGTTTTTTTTTCCAGCCAGATATTATCTTTTATACATTATTCATATTTTTAATCAACCCTATTCCTAAGAACTGCACGATTAGCGCTTCTTAAAAATCGTTTTCGAGGTTGAAAGAAATTCTTAACTGCTGAAAACCTACGATCATTAATCTATGGAACGATCACCATCTCTTTTCCCTGTAATGCCTTAATCAAAGAATACACCCATCAATAAGTTATGAAATCAACATGCTTCCTTTTGATTATATGCTAAGAAATTTGGCTTGATGTTTGATATAGGAAAGACCTATACCTAGGTAACCTCAATCAAAACTGATTACTGTTCTGAGCTCTCCCTATTCTTTCCTCTAGAGGTATATGAAAAGCAAATTTAACACAAGCCAGCAGATTCCTGTTTATTGCTAATTCATGCCAACTTGGAAACAAAACCAAGAACATCTTAAATCTAAATGAAAGTATAAAATGAGAAAACACAAAGTACCACTTGTTCTGCCAGCTTCTTTACAATAACACCATGTTCATTATAGGGATGCTGGTTCATTGAAAAATATTGCAGTAGATGCAAACATTATTGAAAGTGTGGCTTACACAGTAAACATGTGGTTTGTACATACTCAATTTTGGTACAAAATATTTGAAGATAATCTGTATGTGCATGATTGTTTAACAGGCAATCCATGCTTGAAAGTTTCTCTAACTTATCATCATTTGCACATATATGAAATATATATATATATATTTGAAACATTATAATAGTCTTGAAGGTTATAATTTACAAAAGTAGTATCTATAGAAACCTATTCTTCTAATTTCCTTTTATATTTTAAATAGCAGGAGTATGTGAATAAATATTATGGAGGATATTTCAGACTTAATGCCATACTAAAATATATTTTAGAGCAGTTTTAGGTTCACAGCAAAGTTAAGAAAGTAGTACATATACATTTCCTATATAACCTCTGCTCACACACATGCATAGCTTCCCCCAATATCAATATCCCCCACCAGAGAAGTAAACTTTTACCACTAAAGAACATACATTACCACCATATAAACACCCCAAAATTCAGATTTTTACATTAGAGTTCACTCTTGGTGTTGTACATTCTATGAGTTTGGACAAATGTTTAATGATATAAATTCATCATGATAGTAAAATAATAGTAGACAGTAATTTGACTTCTTTAAGAATCCTCTGTGTTCTGCCTCATCACTCCTTCCCTCCATTCCAACCCCTGGTAACCACTGATCTTTTTTTCATCTACATTAATTTGCCTTTGGCAGAATGTCATATTGTTGGATACATGTACTATATATCCTTTTCAGATTGGCTTCATTCACATAGTAATAAGCATTCAAGATTCCTCCATGTATTTTCATGACTTGATAAGTCATTTTATTTTGGTATTGAATAATATTCCATTTTCTGGATGTATCAATTTATTAACCCATTCACCTACTAAAGAACATTTTGGTCACTTCCAGCTTTGGGCAATTATAAATACAGTTGCTATAAACATCCAAGTGCAGAATTATGTGTGGATCTAAGCTTTCAGTTCCTTTGGGTAAATACCAGGAGTGTGACTGCTGGATTGTAGGGTAAGAGTATATTTAATTCTATATGAAACCATCAAGCTGCCGTCCAAAGTAGCTGTACCATTTTGCATTCCCACCAGGAATAAATAAGAGTTCCCATTGCTCAACATTCTCACCAACATTTTGTGTTGTCAGCATTCCTGATTTTGGCTATTCTACTAGGTGTAAAGTGGTATTTCATCATTGATTTAATTTGCATTAAACCATGACATATGACATGGAGAAACTTTTCATATGCTCATTTGCCACTGAAGAGGTGGTTATTTTGTCTTGTTTTTTAACCGAGTTGTTTTCTTACTGTTGAGTTTTAAGTGTTTTTTATGTATTTTGGATAATGGTCCTTTATCAGATGTGTTTTTTCAAGTATTCTCTTGCAGTCTGTGGCTAGTCTTTTTATTTTCATGACATTTTCTTCCTTTCACAGAGCATTTATTAAAATTTTAATAAAATCCAGTTTACCAATTCTTTCTTTCATGGATCATGTCTTTGGAGTTGTATCTAAAAACTCATCAACATAACCAAGGTCACCTAGGTTTTCTCCTGTGTTATCTTCTAAGACTTTTATGGAGCTTTTTTGTTTTAGTTTCTTAAATTTTTAATTTTTTATTTTTGAGGAATAAAATTTATATATATTAACACATGCAACATGATACACACACACACACACACACACACAAATTGTGAACTACCACAATCAAACTAATGTATCCAGCATCTTATATAGTTAACATTTTTGTGTGTATGGTAAGAACACTTAAGATCTACTCTCTCAGCAATTTTAAGTGTGAAATACATTATTAATTATAGTCATCGTGTTGTATACTAGATCTTCCAAACTTATTCAGGTTATAACTGAAAGTTGGTACCCTTAATGTATTTTTTCTTTTCCTCTATCCCTCAGTCTATGGAAACCTCTATCCCTCAGCCTATGGAAACCTCTATCCCTCAGCCTATGGAAACCACCATCAAATCATTTTTATGAGTTTGATTTTTCTTTTAGATTCCAAATGTAAGTGAGATCATGCTTTTCCCCCTCTGTATCCATCTTATTTTACTTAGCCTAATGTCCTCCAGGTTCATCCATGTTGTTGCATATGGCAGAATCTGTGTGTGTGTGTGTGTGTGTGTGTGTGTGTGTACAGATATGTGTGTGTGTGTGTGTGTGTGTACAGATATATATGTATACATACAAGCACCACATTTTCTTCATCCATTCATCTGTTTTGGGCCATTTAGGTTGTTTCCTTATCTTGGCTACTGTGAATAATGCTGAAAGAACATGAGAATACAGGTATTTCTATGAGATTATTATTTCATTTAGGTGTTTTAGAGTTTTAAGCTTAATATTTAAGTCCATGACCTATTTTGAATTTATCTTTGAGAATGCTATAATGTTTGTATCTAGATTCAGCTTTTGAACATGGATTCAAACACAGTTTTGTCTGAGTTGAGTGTCTAGGGTTTTCATCTATCTATAAGAACAACCTCTGAATACCTCTTTCTTCTTGCTGGAACACATTTCCTCAAAAACAAAAAGCAAATAGAAGGCAGCATAATGAGGTTTTCCATCAAGAAGCTAATAAGAGAAGAAAAATGTCCTATTTCTCTTGTGTAGATAATGGGGCTTACAGATAATAATATTTTGTGTCATGCTAGAGTTCCACTTTACAGACTTTTATTATCCTCCTCTTGAATGTTTTTTGTTCCCACAAAATCTCTATTCCAAAATGCCTTTTAGCACAAGACAATGCCAAATGGCATGGCCAAGCTAGTGAAAACAACGAAGACAAAATGACTTAATTTAAGAATCTATTACCATGGAGGAAAAAATTTGCAAACAATCAATAAGCAGTGATTCCTTTTCCATGAAAATCTATTTTCTAAAGTAATTAAAGAAGTAGACAATCTGGATTATGTTAGTAAAATGCCTAAAAAACCCACATATTTTATTTACTTCCTTAAAATAGCATTATTTATTAGAATATTTATTAAATATGTATCCTTTGCCAATGGTGCTAAATTTATTACATAAGTTATATCATATAATCATCATTGCAAACTAATAAACAGACAAGCCAAAATGATCATTTATAATCCAAACTAAGATCATTCTGAGAATGAAGGAAGATGCTGTTGATAATTGGGCAGACTAGAGCCTTACACCTGGACCCTCTCTACAGCAAATATGGATATGGCCACCTTTTTTCTCAAATTTTATAACTGAATAAAGTGAAGGCTGAAAGAATTTAAGTGGCTTTCCCATGGTTATACCAAAATGAAGTAACAGTTTCAAGATCTGGCTTGTGACATGGCTGACACCAAAGTCCATTTTCCTAAATTGTAATCACTACAAGAAGAAAGTACAATGTGGTGTAGTGGTTCTCAAACTTGAGGACATGTGAGACTCACGTGGGGTGATCTGATAAAATCTACACTCCTGGGCCCACCTCAAGAAGTTGTGACCCAACAGTTATGGCCTAGGGGTTGGGAAATATACTTCTTTGCAAGAACATCATTCTTGCCACTTGAACAAGCACTTATGAGCCAAAAGGGTAGTTTACTAAACTTAGCGTGATCAAAAAATGAACAAAGGAACACAGAAGAAGTCAAGGCAGTAAAGACTTAACCTGCTCCTACCGTAATATAAAAAACCTTTAAAAGGCTAAGAGAAATACAATAAACAGAAGCACTTTGTCAACTGAGGTTAGATTAGCTAGTCTGTTATCTAATTATAGCACATCCTAAAATATTTTTAAAAATAATTTATTTCTTTCCCACTCAGAAACTTGCTGTTTACATTCTTTATACTATTATGTTCCTTCCATTCATCTCAAGCAGAATCAAGCTGCTTTTCTCCTGCCAGCTTAGTGCTGGAATTCTTTCCTTTCTGACTTGTAAAGATTACAAACTGTGTTGTAAATTATAAACTCCAGCTAATGCCAAAGAATAACATTTACATATCTAAAAGATACAAACTAAGCCATAAATTAAACTTTTCAATTTCTCTCCTTAGTTTAGTAACTTGCATGACGTGAATAGGTCATGTCCAACTATTTATTTATGAAAAAAAGTTTAAAAACCATCATTCCACAGTGGACAAAGTTGAGAATAATTCCCATAAAATGTGAACAGTACCCACTTTGTTTGTTTCAACTGTACTTATTAGCAAATTATAATGTATTCCCCAGACTCCCCATGGAATCAAATAATACTAACTGTATCACAAATCCATTTAATTAGCAGAAGGGTTAACATGAACATATGTATTCAGGAAAAACCTACTACAGTTGAATTCTCAGCTCTCTCCCATTGGCAAGCATTTGCGTTCAGCCAAAGTATTTAGGGACAGCATCATAGAAGAGATACAGTGAGCAAATGAAGGCAACAGAATGTTAGATATGTGGTTTTCCTTTTCTCTCAATGTGGGATAACAGTACCTCTAATCTGGAAAGTGTCCATCTCTAAGAATCACAAAGTCTCTTCATATTTCTCCATCAGTGGTATCATTTCCCTCAAAAGTTCAAGAAAGTTGGTACTTAGTGATGAAACCAAAATATAAATCAGGGGATTCACAGTATCATATAATAACTTAGTAGTCAAATATATAAGTAAAATTAAAACTGCAATGAAAAAACAAATACTTAATTATAAAAAGAAAAACAGTAATGGATTTGTTTGGCAGAACCTCAAAAATGTTAAATAGAGAATATCATAGGACCCACCAATTCCACATCTAGTTTTATTCCAAGAGAACTCAGAATAGGTATTCAAACAAAAAGTTGTACACAAATCTTCACAGCACTGCTATTCACAATGATCAAAAAGTAGCAATAACCTGAATGAACACCAGTGAACAGTAAATGAAATGTGGTACATACATAACATGGAAGATTATTCAGCAATAAAAATGAATGCAATCATGATACATGCTACAACAGGGGTAAGCCTCGAACACATTATGCTAAGTGGAAGAAGATATATAAAAGGCCAAACACTGTTCGATTTCATTTATATGAAATGTCGACAATAGACAAACCTATAAAGACAAAAAGTAGATTAGTGTTTGCCTAGGGCTGATGTGGTTGGGGGAATAAGCAATGATTGTTAATGAGGTATGAACTTTCTTTCTGGGTTAATGAAAATGTTCTAAAAGTAGTTGTGGTGATGGTTGTACAAATTTGTCAATATACTAAAAACTACTACATACGGTTTAAATTGTATGGTATGTAAATTAAACCTCAATAAAGCTGTTTAAAAGTAAAGCTGCATTAGATATCGCTGAATTGTTCACTTTACAATGGCTAATTTAACGTTACATGAATCAAAATATAAAATAGATACAACCTACAATTTATTTTCATTTTGTACACGTCCAAGAAATTTTCATTGATTAATGCATCCCACTTTAATTACTCCTTTATTTTAGTCCCCTATTGCATATGCAATTCATATAATTATTCAAATATATCAATATATTCAATGTTCATCTATAGGCTTGACCAGAATATATGGTAAAGATTTAACAACTAATTAATAATGCATCAACTTTATGCATTACTGTAAATGATTAATCTTAAGTTGACATTTAGAATTAAAATTAAATTACAATTAAATTAGAAGCAAAGCTAAGGAGGAGATATTGGGAACTAAACCGTCCAGTCAACTCTGCATAAATTTGATCACATGACAGCAGTGTGGATGGATAACTATGAACCTCAACTAAAGAGGAATATAAAAATTTGAATTTAGAGAAAACACGCAAGAAAAAAAAAAGCTAAGTTAAAAAGTTTAAAGTAATTAAGACTGTTAGAGTTTAATGAAGAAAAGGTGTGGGACATTTTAGTACCAATCTGCATTTATTTAAAAGTTTTAAATATTAAATTCAGCATGTAAAAATTAATAAATTCTGCCTCCTCTTCATTCTCAGATGATAATCTTGTTTTCAAGTTCAGTGAAAAACAGAATCAATAGAAACCGTACTATGTTGTTATGATACAATGTAAAAAATGTCCTTAACTTTACCTGTATGCCCAGCCTTTTTCCTAGCTCTAATTTAAGTACTTTCTAGAGCGGTTAACAGTATAGATTCTGGAGTCAGATACAGTAGGTTTGAAAAACAGCTACACCATTTACGAGCTTAATCCTCTGTGTTTTGGATCATAAAAGAACCTAGCTTATAGGGTGATTTTTGAGGATTAAATAAGTTCATATGAAAATAACTTAGAAGAGCTTCTGTGCATGTGCGTGCTAAGTCGCTTCAGTCATGTCCAACTCTGTGATGCTATGGACTGTAGCCCACCACATTTCTCTGTCCATGGGATTCTCCAAGCAAGAATACTGGAATGGGTTGCCATGCCCTCCTCCAGAGGATCTTCCTGGCCCAGGGATGGAACCCACGGCTCTTATGTCTCCTGCATTTGCAGGCAAGTTCTTTACTACACTATTAGTGCCACCTGGGAAGCCCCAGAAGAGCTTCTGAAAGCGAAAGTGAAGTCACTCAGTCGTGTCCGACTCTTTGCGACCCCGTAGACTGTAGCCTACCAAGCTCCTCCATCCATGGGATTCTTCAGGCAAGAATACTGGAGTGGGTTCCCATTTCCTTCTCCAGGGGATCTTCCCAACCCAGGGGTCGAACCCAGGTTCCCTGCATTGGAGGCAAACACTTCAACCTCTGAGCCACCACAGAAGAGCTTCTAGTACATATTAAATGATGGCTATTATTACCACTATATAAGGCTAAACCATTCAATGGCTCCAAAGATTACATTCCTCCTCATCTAGTCAAAGAATCTCCTATTTCAAAATCCCCCTTTCTCTCCAGTATCACGATATCTCCCTCTTTACTGGAACATTTTTGTTAGTATATACCTATGTTAAAATACTACCCACTTTAAAAACAAACTTTGTAGGTTCAATTTCTTTACTATGCTACTAGTCCTTTTTACATGCTTCATTTTATAGGAAACTCCTTGAAAGATTTGTTTATACACTTGACCCTTGAACAACATGAGTCCGAATTATATTGGGCCCATTTATACATAGATATCTTTCCAAAGTAAAGACTACAGTACTACATGGCCTGCAGATGGTTGAGTGCATGGATGCCGAGGAATGTGATACAGCAGATGGATTCTTCAGTTATAGGCAGATTAACCTGTGCATTGTTCAAGAATCAGCAGTACTGTCTACTACTTCCTCATCTCTGATCTTTTTCTTTAAATGTAATTTTCAGTTTCTCTACTGAAACTCTTCTTCTCAAGGCCAACAATCTCCCGCAGCTTGCCAAAGCTAATGATCAGTTTTGTCAGTTCTCATCTTACTCAAGCCCTTCTTAGTATTTATCAATGAATCATTCCTTCCATGTTGAAGCACATTCTATTTACCTTGGGGACCAAGACACACTCTTAGTTTTTCTCTAACTCCCTGTTAACTTCTTGGTCCTCTGTGCAAGTTCATCTCTTCTGTTCAATATCTAAAATTAAAATACCTCAGGACTCAGTATTCAGACTTCTTTGTTTACACTATCTTGATGATACCACACAGACTCATGATTTTCAGTAACATTTATACCCTGAGTACTCTCAAATTTACATTTAGAAATCAGACCTCTCCCATAAGTTCTGGGTTCCACGTTTAACGGCCTACTCAACAGCTCCATTTGGTATAAAGAAGGCTTCACAAAGCCAATAAATCTAAAACTGAACTCTTGATTCTTGAAAGCTCCCTCCCCTATAAACTTCCTCATTTTAGTAAGTGGTGTCACAATTTATCAGATTCGGAGACCAAAATCTAGGAAACAACTTTTAATCAGCACTTTTTTCGGCTCCCTACATTCAACTGAACAGCAACTCCTATTAGCTCTCCCTCAACCTCTACATGGATGTTGAATCATCTCTTCTCTCCAGTGTCACTAATGCCACTCTAGTCTATTGACCATCATTTCCTAATGAGACACTTATCATACCGTTCTTACTGGCATATCCAGTACTACTGAGCTACAAGAATAATCTTGGAAACCAGCTAACATAGTTCACAGCACTGCTCCACCCACAACCATCTCATGTCTGCCTCAGAGTTCCATGCAAATCTAAAAATAGCCTACAAGTTCTTACATGATCACTGACCCCATCTCAGATCACTCTCCCTCATGCTCACCACTGGCTTCCTTCTGTTCTTCACATGCATCAGCTCCATTCCCACCTCAGAGCCTTTTACACTGTTGTCAAACACTCTATCACCAAATCTTCACACTATGTGTTCTCTGACTTCATTTAGAACTCTTTCTAAACAGCTTTTCAAGATCATTGTATGTATCTACAATATTTCTTCCCTCCAAGTTCCACAACTATTTCCATTTGTCTCTCTAGTTTTTGTGATAGCACTGCTATAGTAAAAACCATAGCAAATTTTTAAAATTTACCTGGCTTACTTTATGAAAATATAGGCTTCATGAGGGCAGGAGCTACAGGGCCAGCATTTAGTCTGGCTATGTCCAGGCACTCAAAAACTACCTTTTCCAATTCACAATGTCAAGTATCACATTTTCTATTTAATCTTACCTACAAGTAAAAAAGATGGATTAAAGAATCCTAAATGTCATCGAGACCTGTGTACTCCTGAAATTTGGCTATGCTTAACCAAATCACTGTGATTTCAAGCTACTGGGGCCAAATTTCTCTTTTTTCTTCTTCTAGTAGAATACAGTGGCATCCCAAAATGAGACATTTTATGTTTCAGAGATTTCAACAATCTGGTAAAATCAAGAACAGTGTATATGATGTAGAGTTGTTATTGGTAAAATCAAGAACAGTGTATATGATTAGAGTTGTTATTAGGTGCATCAATGTGGGAGATAAGAATAGTTGAGAATACTAGAATTCCTTTCTCTTTCTTGCTCAGATACATCTCTATTATATCAATATAATACCCATGCAAAAAAAAAAAAAGAAGCAGATGTATAAATAGAAAACCAAAGTATGTCAGTTGACTGAACCAAGTTTAGGGAAATGATTAGAAATTTAAAAAAAAATACATATATGGTGAATGAAAAATACATTGAAGAGTATAAACTACTATTGAATCTATTGATATCTATCACTACAGACAGCCCTAATATATGTAATACATAAGTGAAACACTGAATCATCTGAAGGTTTTCATTCACGAAACACCTTACCATATATCTTAATGGTTGATATGTTGAAATTCAAGTACAGTACTGGTCAATAATCCAAGTTTTAAAGTAATATATATGTGGTGTAACTCCTAGAAATGATTTAAATGTGTCTTTCTATTACATTTCTATTTCTTCATCATCATCATTAGAAAGACATTTATAGCATTTACTATATGCCAGACATGGTTCTAAGGATTCTACATATTCCAAATCACATAATCCATATAACTTTGCTAGCAGGAAATATATTACTTTCATCACTTAATCCAGGGGTCAATAAATAAAGACCTGTAGGCCATATCAGGCCAGTTCTATGTTTCTTTAAATAAAGTTTTACTGGAACACAGACACACTCATTCACTTACATATCATCTATGGCTGCTTTCATGCTACAATGGCAGAGCTGAGTAGTTGCAACAGAAATCATGTGCCCTGTAGAGTCAGTGCCAAAAATATTTACTATCTGGCCCATGACTGAAAAAGTTTCCCAGATCCTGGTTTAATCTGATAAGTCAAGGTTTAGTTTAACTTTCCATGTGCTACTTTCATAAATATCTGGTTGATTGGTTTTATAGTGTGGAATTCCCTGGTGGTTCTGATGGTAAAGAGTCTGCCTGCAATGTGGGAGACCCAGGTTCAACACCTGGATCGGCAAGATCCTCTGGAGAAGGAAATGGCAACCCACTCCATTATTCTTGCCTGGAAAACCCCATGGATGGAGGAGCCTGGCAGGCTAAAGTCCACGGGGTCACAAAGAGTCCGACACAACTTCACTCTCACCCGAAACAGAGTTGCAGTGAGGATTCTACAATTTGCTATCAATCACTAACTTTTGGCCCTTTTACACTGATAGTTTCAAAGCTAGCCAAGCCACTTAAACATTAAAAAAAAAAGTCACATGCTATAAAGAAAGCATTTTTTTCCTCAGTGATAATCTCTAGAGTAAGTAATACACTCTTCCTGCAAAGCAGCTAGTCTCATGACTTGTCCAGTAGCTAGTGTTTGTCTTTTATATCTTTGTATCCCCAGCACTTAACACAGCTCATGGCATGAAGTCAGACTTCTATGAATGTGTGGCACAGATCTACCAACAAAACAGATACTTTCATATAACCAGAAATCTTTTCTCTGTCCAACTGAATCAGACTGAACAACTGATCATGTCATGATATGTTCTAGGTCTATGACGACCTTATGTGTCTGCCTATAAATTTGGATTTTGAGACAGAACTTTAGTTTTCACAAGGGAAAAATATTGATATGGCATCAGTTCAGTTCAGTCGCTCAGTTGTGTCCGACTCTTTGCGAGCCCATGAATCGCAGCACGCCAGGCCTCCCTGTTCATTACCATCTCCCGGAGTTCACTCAGACTCACGTCCATCAGGTCCGTGATGCCATCCAGCCATAGCTGAGAAACAAAGACCAAATGCTGCTAGATGCAGCATTATACAATTACTCTCCAGTACATCTTCACATATAGTTTGCATAAAGACATTATTCAGCATAAAATCAATCGTGTTAATCTTATAAAATTATATCCCTTGAATTAATAAAAATAAAAGCTGCTTATTAATCTGACAGTGTTTTCTAATGCTTGCAATATTTAGATATAAATTATATTTCTAAAATTATTTCTTCAAATTTTCTTCTTGGCCTTTAGGTTTCAAAATCATCAAAAAATTAATCAGTCTTAGTTTTGTCTATCTTTTAAAAAAAAACCTCTTCATTAATTCTATTGCTGCAGGATACTGTGAGCTTTGCCAGTCTTTGCCAAGTCATTTCTAACAAATTTCATTTAGAAAAATTCCCTCAGTATACGATTGTATGATCTAGGTCAAGGAGAAAAATAAACCCAGGGGAAAAAAAAATAGAAGGTTAATCAAACACTAAAAATAGTAAAACATGAAGAAGTTCTAAAACCTTAATAATCAAAGTTGGGAATCTTTTTGAGGCAGTGGAAAAGGCTGAAGGATGTTGTGCATCTTTCTATTTTAGAAGTCCTAGCGAGGGGATGTGTGAGGAGAGATGGAACAAATTGCTCAATGAAAGTAATGGGGTCATCCCCTCAGCTGCCTTCAGGGATGCTGTAAATCTGGATGTTCTCCATTCTGTTTCTATTCTTTTCTCTTCCTTGTGTAGCTCCCAGTGATTGCATTTTAGAGCCCACTGTAGTTCATTACAAGGCACATTTCTCCTTGTAGACAGAAATGTTCTTCCAGTCACTCCTTATAGTGTGAGTTTTCTGTTTTTAAATGCTTGCATTTTCACCTCAAAAATCCCAGTCACATGTCCTGGAAAAAGTTAATGCCTTTGTAACAAGAAATGGCCTGTGTTCTGGCCCGTCTGTATTTTTACCCTTTTCTTGTGTGCTTTAGTCATGTTAAAACTGAACCATGGGTCAAACGTGCCAGCTTGTAACCACTGGGAAAGAGAAAAATAAGAAGTGTAGAACAATGAAACAGGCTACCTGACCTTGCTATTATTAGTACACTGTTCTCTTCCAGAGAAACTCTTGTGAAAGTCAGACTGATCTCCTTCATTTTTTTCACTGGGATGAAACATATTGAGAGCTCTTTTGACATTCTTAGCTTATTCAGTTATATTAATATCATAAGTGGCTCTCTTGTTTTCATAATGAAAATATTAATGTTTTCTTTTAAAATGAAGTGGGTTAGTTCCTAATCTAGTTAATTCTACACTTTGAAGAAATGCTATTTTTCGGCAGTGTAATTGACAGGATATCCTACAAATAGATTTACTAAATAAATTAAAAATTACAATAAGGAACAATAAACTATACCTTGCATACTTTATATAATATGCTGTAACATCTTAGAAAATATAGATAATGTATTGAAGCATGTATACTATCATGTAAGAAACGAGGCGCTGGTCTATGTTTGATGCAGGATGCAGGATGCTTGGGGCTGGTGCACGGGG
>SJYV01029117.1:18754-40652 GCA_006410875.1 Neotragus pygmaeus | reverse complement strand
CTGGGTCATCCCAGTGCACCAGCCCCGAGCATCCAGTATCATGCACAGAACCTGGACTGGTGATTCGTTTATATATGATATTATACATGCTTCAATGCCATTCTCCCAAATCATCCCACCCTCTCCCTCTCCCACAGAGTCCAAAAGACTATTCTATACATATGTGTCTCTTTTGCTGTCTCACATAGAGGGTTATCATTATACTGTACATTTAAAAATGCATTTCTGTCAAAGCAATCTTGAGAAATAAAAACAAAGCTGGAGCTTTCAATCTCCCTAACTTCAAACTGTATTAAAGAGCTACAGTAATCAAAACAGCATGGTGCTTTAATGTAATGAATCAGAAAGTAAAATGTGAATTCATTAAGACTAAAGTTCATTCAGTTAGTCACTCTGTATTTCTTCAATGCAATGGAAAAGTTTTAAACACAGCAATAAAATGTTCCACTTGCAAGCTAATAACAAGCAAACAAAAATTATGTTGCCAGCATAACAATACACACATAGATCAATGAAACAGAACAGGTAGCCCAGAAATAAACACACACACAGATGGTCAAATAATCTATGACAAAAGAGGCAAGAATATACAATAGGGAAAAGATAGTCTCGTCAATAAATAGTATTAAGAAAAATAGACAGCTACAATCAATGAAACTAGACCATCTTGTCACATCATATACAAAATAAATTCAAACTTGATTAAAGATTCATATGTAATACTTGAAACCATAAAATTCCTCGAGGAAAACATAGGCAGTGCACATTTGAAATTGATCTTAGCAGTATTTTTTTCAGATCTGTCTCCTCCAGCAAGGGAAAGAAGAGCAAAAATAACAAATGGGACCACATCAAGCTAAAAACCTTCTACACAGTAAAGGAAACCATCAACAACACTAAAAGACAACCTATTCTATAAGAGAAATACACTGCAAATACATCCAAATAGGGGTTGATATCCAANGTCTCCTCCAGCAAGGGAAAGAAGAGCAAAAATAACAAATGGGACCACATCAAGCTAAAAACCTTCTACACAGTAAAGGAAACCATCAACAACACTAAAAGACAACCTATTCTATAAGAGAAATACACTGCAAATACATCCAAATAGGGGTTGATATCCAAAACATATAAACTAATATACCTCATAAAAAATATGATTTTAAAATGAGCAGATACCCTCAACAGGTACTCCTCCAAAGAAGATATACATATAGCCAAGAGACAAATGGAAAACTGTTCAACATCACTCACCATCAAGGACATGCAAATCAAAAGCATACTGAGATCTCACCATACACCTTTCAGAAGGGCTATCACCAAAAAACAAGAAATAACAAGTCTTGGTGAGGATGTGAAAAAAAGAGAATCTTGGTACACTGTTGGTAGAAATATAAATTGGTACAGTCACTATGGCAAAGAGTATGGAGACGCCTTTAAAAAACTAAACATAAAATGACCATATGATCCAAATTTTTATACCTTCATTCGCTAAGACATTTCTTTTGAAGCCTTNCCCGGACCTCGGCGCAGGTCGACCGCGGCACACAGCCCGAAGATAGGCACAGGGCTATCACGGCACACAGCCCGAACCTCAGTGAAGTGTGACCGCAGCACACAGCCCAGAAATCTGTGCAGGGCAACTGCGGCACAGAGCCCGGAACCCATCGCTCGCCGATGGTGGAACACAGCCCAGACCTTGGCGCCGGGTGACTACGGCAAACAATCCGGACCTTGTCGCAGGGGAACCAAGGCACACAGCCCGGACCTCGGCAAAGGGCAACCGAGGAACACAGCCCGAAACTCAGTGAAGGGCGACCACATCACACAGCCTGGAACTCATTGCTAGCCGACAGCGGAACACAGTCCGGATCTCATAGAAGGGTGACCGTGGCACACAAGCTGGACCTTGGCGAAGGGTGAACGTGGCACACATGCCGGACCTTGGTGCAGGGTGACTGTGGCACACAGGCCAGACCTCAGCGCAGGGTGTCTGCGGAACACAGGCCGGAATTCTGCATGGGGAGACCGCGGAACACAGCATGGAACTTGGCGCACGGCGATCGCGGCACACAGCAGGAAGTCTGCATGGGGAGACCGCGGAACACAGCATGGAACTTGGCGCAGGGCGATCGCGGCTCACAGGCCNCACAGGCCGGAATTCTGCATGGGGAGACCGCGGAACACAGCATGGAACTTGGCGCACGGCGATCGCGGCACACAGCAGGAAGTCTGCATGGGGAGACCGCGGAACACAGCATGGAACTTGGCGCAGGGCGATCGCGGCTCACAGGCCAGAACTCTGCATGGGGAGACCGCGGAACACAGCACGGAACTTGGCACAGGGTGACCGCGGCACACAGCCGGAACCACAGTGAATGGCGAACANCTTGGTGCAGGGTGACTGTGGCACACAGGCCAGACCTCAGCGCAGGGTGTCTGCGGAACACAGGCCGGAACTCTGCATGGGGAGACCACGGAACACAGCATGGAACTTGGCGCAGGGCGATCGCGGCACACAGCAGGAAGTCTGCATGGGGAGACCGCGGAACACAGCATGGAACTTGGCACAGGGCGATCGCGGCACACAGGCCAGAACTCTGCATGGGGAGACCGTGGAACACAGCACGGAACTTGGCACAGGGTGACCGCGGCACACAGCCGGAACCACAGTGAATGGCGAACACGGCACACACCATGGAATTAGTCACTAGCCGACCACAGAACACAGCCCTGACTTCGGTGCAGGTTGACAACGGCACACAGCTCTGACCTCAACATAGGGGGACCGCGGCACCCAGCCCGGACCTCTGGAGAAGGCTACCACGGCACACAGTCTAGACCTTGGCAAAGAGGAACTGCGGCACAGACCCGGGAACAGGTCGCAAGCCGAGGGCGGAACACAGGCCTGACCTCGGCACAGGGTGAACTCGGCACACAGCCCGGACCTGGGGAGATGATGACCGTGGAACACAGCCCTGGCCTCGGAACAGGGCGACCACGGCACACAATCCGGACCTCTGCAGAAGGCTACCTCGGCACACAGCCCGGACCTCCAAACAGGGCAATCTAGGCACACAGCCCGGACCTCGGCACAGAGGGAACGCGGCACAGAGCCCGGAACTCGTTGCCAGCCAAGGGCGGTACACAGCCTCGACCTCGACATAGGGCAACCGCAGCAAACAGCCCGAACCACAGTGAAGAGCGACCGAGGCACACAGCACGGCCCTCGGTACAGGGTGACCCTGGCACATGGCACCAATCTCGGGAAATGATGACCATGGCACACAGACCGGACATCAGCGCAGGGCAACTGCAGAACACAGCCCAAACCTCGGCGCAAGCCTACTGTGGCACAAACCCTGGACTTCGGCACAAGGATAACATGGCACACAGCCTGAACTTTGGCAAAGTGTGACCGCGGCACACAGCTGGATCCTCAGTGAAGGGAGACCACAGCACACAGTCCGGAAATCTGTGCAGGGTGACCTGGGTACTGAGCTCAGAACTCGTCACTAGCCGACCGCAGAACACAGCCCGGACCTCGGTGCAGGGCGACCATGGCAAACAAGACGGAATTCGTTTCCAGCTGATGGCGGAACAGCCCGGACCTCCACACAGGGCGACCGTGGCACACAGGCCAGACCTCGGCGCAGGATGACACCAGCACACACCATGGTGCTCGTTGCAGGGCGACCATGGCACACAGCCTGAACCTCAGTGAAGGGTANGTTCACCCTTGCCATCTCTTGTTTGACCACTTCCAGTTTGCCTTGATTCATGGACCTGATATTCCAGGTTACTATGCAATATTAACAATACCCAGTTGTGCATGTGACTGGTGATAGAAGCAAGATCTGATGCTGTAAAGAGCAATGTGAAGATGGACAGTCTCAAACCCTTGAGGAAAATATAGACAGAAAGTGCTTTGTTGTAAATAGCAGCAAGTTCTTTTTAGATCCACATCTTAGAGTAATAAAAAAAATAAAAAGGCAAAGGGATGTAATTAACCTTAGCAGCATTTTCACAGCAACAGAAACCCTAAATGAAAGAGAAAGACAACACTCAAGATAGGAAAAAAATATTTCAAACAAAGATCCCCACATAGAATTCATCTCCAAAACATACAAACAGCTCAAGCAGCTCAATATCAAAAATAAAACAAAAATACCCAATAGGAAATGGGCCAAAGATCTCAATGGACATTTCAAGAAGGCATACACATGGCCACTAAGCACTTGAAAATATGCTCAGCATCACTAATGGTTCAGTTCAGTTCAGTTCAGTCACTCAGTCGTGTCCGACTGTTTGTGACCCTGTGAATTGCAGCACGCCAGGCCTCCCTGTTCATCACCATCTCTTGGAGTTCACTCAGATTCATGTCCATCNTCTGCTTTTTAATATGCTGTCTAGGTTGCTCATAACTTTCCTTCCAAGGAGTAAGCATCTTTTAATTTCATGGCTGCAATCACCATCTGCAGTGATTTTGGAGCCCCCCAAAATAAAGTCTGCCACTGTTTCCACTGTTTCCCCATCTATTTGCCATGATGTGATGGGACTGGATGCCATGATCTTAGTTTTCTGAATGTTGAGCTTTAAGCCAACTTTTTCATTCCTGTTTCACTTTCATCAAGAGGCTCTTTAGTTTTTCACTTTCTGCCATAAAAGCGGTGTCATCTGTATATCTGAGGTTATTGATATTTCTCCTGGCAATCTTGATTTCCCTCTTGTGCTTCCTCCAGCCCACTATACTCCTAGGTTAATGTTACCAAAGTGCACATCCGATTAAATTAGCTTTATGGTTTTGGCTGCCCACCATGAACTGAAGAAAATGAGCACTCCTTAGTAAGGTACATAATCAGACCCTGATCTGACACTCTCTTATCATACCTCTGGGAAATCCCAAAACTTTACTGTGTCAACTTATTTTCTGAGTGATCCTCTATCTTTCATATATCTTTATCTGTATTTCTGTCTAATCCATTCCATTATCTAGTCAATGAAAGCCTCGCTATTCTGATCAACAGATGAAACACTACCTTCTCTTTAATCGTATTCTCATTACCACAATCAGTAAAATTAAATACTCCCACCTTACAGTTTCTGTGACTTTGAAACATATTTAAATATCTCCTGTTCCTAAACTGTAAACTCCCAAAGGGAAGCTACCCTATCTTAATTATATCTATGCTTCTAGCTCCTTAATAGCATACTATTAAGTAGACTGCTCATAAATAATTCATGGATTAAAAAATTATTTATGTAATAAAATTTTCTAATTTTATTTATTATTTTCCTCATCTAGGTTATCTTTATAGTCCCACCTTCACTTTCTCACCCTAATTATAAACTAACAAACACACATTATAGCTGGCTTTACTTAACAAGCATTGACTGAGAATCTGTATTATAACAACATATTTTTGTTAGGGGCACATGTGGGTGTGTGTTGGAGGCAGCTGGACACTAAAGTATAAAAATGTGGTCCCATTTCCTTATTAATCTTGGCCCTGCTCCTTGTGGTCTCTATATACTTATTTCATAGGCAAGGTGAATATTTCAATGGAGTTAGCAAAGTCCCTCTTCAAAGATAAAATTTTAAGATGCCAATGACACATTTCAGGACCCTTTCATGAGAATGGGCCCTTCCCATGGAAACCACAGATATTTATATTTATAATTTATTTAATGCAATAGCACCGTAGCTGCTGCAGGCACTTGGCATCATGATTTCATTTTCTTTTTTATAAAGCATCTCCCCTGCCAAATATGAAAGCTTCAAAGACTTAGAAAACCTAGATCCATCCCTTGCCTCTATTTTTAGCAGCAGCTACAACTTATTGACATGGAACAATAGACTTGTTCAAAATTGGGAAAGGAGTACATCAAAGCTATACTTTGGCACCTTGCTTATTTAACATATGAAGAGTACACCAAAGGAAATCCCTGGCTGGATGACTCACAAGCTGGAATCAAGATTACTGGGAGAAATATCAACAACTTCAGATATGCACATGAAACCACACTAATGGACATGGGCTTGATCACACTCTGGGAGATGGTGAAGGACAGGGAAGCTGACATGCTGCAGTCCATGGTGTCACAAAAAGTCGGACATGGCTGAGTGACTAAACAACCACAACAACTCTGCATATAAGTTAAATAAGCAGAATGATAATATACAGCCTTTACATACTCCTTTCCCAATTTGGAACCAGCCTTGGTTCCACGTCTGATTTTAACTGTTGCTTCTTGACCTGCATACAGGTTCCCCAGGAGGCAGGTAAGGTGGTCTATTATTCCCAACCCTTTAAGAATTTTTCACAGTTTGTTGTGATCCTCACAGTCAAAGGCTTTAACGTAGTCAATGAAACAGAAGTAGATGTTTTTCTGGAATTCTCTTGCTTTTTCGATGATCCAACGAATGTTGGCAATTTGATCTCTGGTTCCTCTGCCTTTTCTAAATCAAGCTTGAACATAAGAAGTTCTCAGTTCACATACTGCTGAAGCCTAGCTTGAAGGATTTTGAGCATTACTTTACTAGCATGTGAAATGAGTGCTATTGTGTAGTAGTCTGAACATTCTTTGGCATTGTCCTCTTTGGGATTGGAAACAAAATTGACCTTTTCCAGTCCTATGGTCACTGATGAGTTTTCCAAATTTGCTGGCATATAGAGTGCAGCACTTTTATAGCATCATATTTTAAGATTTGAAATAACTCAGCTGGAATCCCATTCCAAAGGTCAAATGTAGTAACTGAAGGGAACAAAAGTTCCCAAATACCTCCCACTGCCATTTTAAGCAGGCGTTGCTAGCTAACCATATTCCAAGCCACCTCAGTGTGTCAGATTCAGGGAGATAGTTTTCTTAATTGGTAATAGAATTTGCACTGAGGCAATTTGTCTTCAGGACATGAGATGTAAACTGCTCAGCTATCTCCAGATTTTGTCTGAAAATCAAACAAAGATACTGTCAAACAGTGGCTTTGACTACTGCAATCCTAGGTACAAAGCAATACAATGACAGTGTCATTTGGGGGTCCCATTTACATAATACAAATTTATAATTGATGTGGTCACCAGAGTTAATGGGCTTTTTAAGAACATCTACTTAATAACAAGGAAGTACCATTTTTACAAGATTTAATGTTGGAAGAATTAATGCACCTCATAGTCTGAGCTTCAGTTGCCCCTTTGATGGCAACTATTGTACTAGTTTGTTCTTAGGGATTCTCCAGATTTGAAACTGACATAAACTCAGCATTCTCAGGACTTTTCAGTAAAATCGGGGTATTCATTGTAAATGGATGAAATAGACTGTTTAGTATGCATATAACACTTTAATAAGGGAGGAATCTGTATCAAGATTTAGATAATGGTCAACTTCTGAAGCACTTCAATAACTCGTGTTGACATTCAGATGCTAGAAATGATTGTTAACACATGACAATAATCGATTTAGTGAGGCTATACACTTGAAACCTTCTTTTTTTGCAAAGTAAGTATATGCAGTTGAGGAGTTAATAAGTACCATTTCCCTCAGCCCCCTCACGATGACACATGACAAAATGAGATTCACTGGTACAGACACAATAAAACAAAGCACCAACATGTTCATCCTAAATAGCAGGGTGTCAAGACTCTTCCTAGGCAAGTGTGAGTTGTTAACTCAAGCCCACATTACACAATTGCATAATAGGGTCTAGTAGCCTGTGAAAGTGTTTTCTGACATCTCAGCATCACAGGAGACCTGACAAAGAGTCACTCTGTCGTCTTGATTTGCCAATAGGGTAAACAAACCTCCTTTGACTGGCAGATGCAGGAGAAACTATACTTTCCTATACTAGCTGGCTGAGTTTAAATGGAAGGGAAGTAAATTCTAGGTTCAACAAAATAAATTAAGGGAATATTCAAGTTTATCTAAGAGCTTCCTGAAAAACTATAGAGGTATATAAGTCTATGATGAAATATCAAACTTTAAAACTTGAGACCAAATATGTATAAAAGGGCCTAAATATATCATTTGAAAGAAGCTTTTTTTTTTTTTTTTAAACATGGTAATGCGTGTTATCCTTCTGGAGAGTGAATGAAGTCACTCAGTCATGTCCAATTCTTTGCGACACCATGGACTGTAGCCCACCAGGCTCCTCCATCCATGGGATTTTCTAGACAAGAGTACTGGAGTGGGGTGCCATTTCTTTCTCTAGCATGTCATCCTTCTGGAGAAGCAGACACAAAAATGAGATTTAACAAGCACAAGAATTGTTGGGGTGTAGTGGATGGTCGACTGCCTGTGAAAGAAAACAGCATGAGGCTGCGGGGAGGTTGCAAGAGCTATCCCAGGATTACACCTGTGTGACCTCTTAGATGATGGAATTCTAGTTGAGCTATTTCAATTCCTGAAAGATGATGCTGTGAAAGTGCTGTACTCAATATGACAGCAAATTTGGAAAACTCAGCAGTGGCCACAGAACTGGAAAAGGTCAGTTTTCATTTCAGTCCCTAAGAAAGGCAATGCTAAAGAATGCTCAAACTACCGCACAATTACACTCATCTCACACATTAGTAAATTAATGCTCAAAATTCTTCAAGCCAGGGTTCAACAATACGTGAACCATGAACTTCCAGATGTTCAAGCTGGTTTTAGAAAAGGCAGAGGAACCAGAGATCAAATTGCCAACATCCGCTGGATCATCAAAAAAGCAAGAGAGTTCTAGAAAAACATCTATTTCTGATTTATTGACTATGCCAAAGCCTTTGACTGTGTGGATCAAAATAAACTGTGGAAAATTCTGAAAGAAATGGGAATAGTAGACCACCTGATCTGCCTCTTGAGAAACCTATATGCAGGTCAAGAAGCAAAGTTAGAACTGGACATGGAACAATAGACTGGTTCCAAATAGGAAAAAGAGTACGTCAAGGCTGTATATTGTCACCCTGCTTATTTAACTTCTTTGCAGAGTACATCATGAGAAACACTGGGCTGGAAGAAGCATAAGCTGGAATCAAGATTGCCGGGAGAAATCTCAATAACCTCAGATATGCAGATGACACCACCCTTAGGCAGAAAGTGAAGAGGAACTAAAAAGCCTCTTGATGAAAGTGAAAGAGGAGAGTGAAAAAGTTAGCTTAAAGCTTAACATTCAGCAAACTAAGATCATGGCATCTGGTCCCATCACTTCATGGGAAATAGATGGGGAAACAGTGAAAACAGTGTCAGACTTTATTTTGGGGGGCTCCTTTTTTTGGGCTCCAAAATCATTGCAGATGGTGATTGTAGCCATTAAATTAAAAAGTGCTTACTCCTTGGAAAGAAAGTTATGACAAACCTAGATAACATATTGAAAAGCAGAGATATTCCTTTGCCAACAAAGGTTGATCTACTCAAAGCTATGGTTTTTCTAGTGGTCATGTATGGATATGAGAGTTGGACTGTGAAGAAAGCTGAGNAAGTTCATGGCATCAGGTCCCATCACTTCATGGCAAATAGATGGGGAAACAATGGAAACAGTGGCAGAATTTATTTTGGGGGGGCTCCAAAATCACTGCAGATGGTGATTGCAGCCATGAAATTAAAAGATGCTTACTCCTTGGAAGAAAAGTTTTGACCAACCTAGACAGCATATTAAAAAGCAGAAAGAGACATTACTTTGCCAACAAAGGTCCGTCTAGTTAAGGCGATGGTTTTTCCAGTAGTCATGTATGGATGTGAGAATTGGACTATAAAGTTGAGTGGCAAAGAATTGATGCTTTTGAACTGTGGTGTTGGAGAAGAATCTTGAGAGTCCCTTGGACTGTAAGGAGATCCAACGAGTCCATACTAAAGGAAAGTAGTCCTGAATATTCATTGGAAGGATGGATGCTGAAGTTGAAGCTCCAACTCTTTGGCCACCTCATGCGAAGAACTGACTCATGTGGAAAGACCCTGAGGCTGGGAAAGATTGAAGGTGGGAGGAGAAGGGGACGACAGAGGATGAGATGGTTGGATGGCATCACTGACTCAATGGACATGAATTTGAGTAAACTCCAGGAGCTTGTGATGGACAGGGAGGCCTGGCGTGCTGCTGTCCACTGGGTCACAAAGAGTCGGACATGACTGAGCAACTGAACTGAACTGAACTGACCTCTTAGAAGGAGACAGGAAAAGGGGGCAGAAAGGAAGCCGAATTTGTACTGCCATGCAATCTAAGAAAGTTTTGGCCAAGCTGACTGGGGAATCTTTGAGCCAAAGTCACCATGAGAGGAAATGCACATCTTGCAGGAACGGACCTGCCTTAGTATCCAGGCTGCAATCATTCACTGGGTAGGATGTGCTCTTGGAAATGGTGGCCTCAGCCAGCATTTAATTGCACCCTCCAAAGCGGAAAACGTGAGAGAGCATTTTCGTGACCATCACCTTCAGTTACTATGCCTTCATGATGCTAACCATTTTAATAAAAATTTGAGCTTCGGCTGTAGTAAACCAACATCAGTGATTTTATTTCACGCTCACAAAAAATCAATTACTTTTACTGATAAATGAAAATTACTCTAGAAAGCTCAACTAGGATAAACAAAAGATTTCAAATGATCATAAAAAGAGAAAATCATTATCATTAATCAGTCCTTTCAAATGTGTTCCTTGTTTGCTTACATTAACATGTATGCACACAATACTTTTGAGATCTTTGTCTGATAAAAAAAAGCAATGGCATCAATTGAATAAAGCCAGTAGAGCACATCAGTGACACTGCTCAGATAATCAAAACAAAGTTTGAAAGGACAGGGGACAAAGGTTAACAGAAATGTATAGAATTAACCTGTGAGATTTAAAATATGCATGTCAGTATGCTCTGAGTTTTACAACAAGGGACAAAGGTAAGCAAGAAAGATACCTCCACATTAACCTAAGTGTAACAGGGGAACTGCCCATTTCGCTGTGATATTACAAGCTGTCAAGGGTCTGGCTAGAATTGATGGCATCAGTGGATTCTAGTAGAAACCTGAATAGATGAGCTGCTTGCATGAAAAGCTGCTTATCTGGGACATTCTTTTTCCTGAGGACATTCTTTTTCCTTAGTGCATAGAAAGTAGCTTCCACAATCCTAAGGGGAGTTGAGCGACAGGCTCTACTGTTGATACTGAGAGCTTAGGGCTTTCAAATACACTTGCTCACATGCTTTTCTTCCTTCTGAAATTCTTATGTTTTCTATGAAATCTAGAAATCTGGGCAAATGACTTTTTAAAAAATATTTTTGTTTTTTTAATTAGAGGATAATTACCTTACAATATATTGTGATGGTTTTTGCCATACATCAACATGAGTGAATAGCATTGAAACATATACATCACCATGTGTAAAGCAGATAGCCAGTGGAAGTTTAATGTATGAAAAGGGAACCCAAATACAGCGGGCCAATTAATCTTTAAGGGGCCTCTCTGATGTCATAGTGGCAAACGTATGCTGTGTGGAAGCACTGTCTTCCATGAACGACCATGTGAAGGTGATTCCGTGCAAAAAATAATGGAAATAGAAGACTTAGTCCCAATCTTTCTGAATCATGTTTGGAAAAGATACCTGTCCCAAATAAAAGGAAGAGATTACATTACATATATTTTCAAACAGCTCCACAGAGCCCTAGAAATTTCCCAGTATATCTCATGGGACCATTCTGGAAAGAAAGAAAAACTGAGATTGTGGGACAGTGCCGTTTGCTATCTTATATTTGTGTTTCATAAAAGATCTCATCTAAAGAAAAATTTTGAAGACTGAAAATATCCACATTATGTGATTTCAAAAGTCTTTGCAACAATACAACTGCAATCTTTTGATTAAAAATTTTAGTGGGATATTTGACAGAGTGGGGTGAGGTTACCCTAAAAAATAATTTTTCTACACCTGTAAGTTGTTAAGTGTGCTCAAAAAGCAGCTGTTGGAACTGTTGGTTAACAATATTATCTAATTTACATCTGTCTATCATTACATAAAATGAAAGCCAAAAAAAAAAAAAAAAAGGCCCCACAAAAGACATATCCACTCTAATCCTTGAAACTGGTGAATTCAATCTTATGTGGAATAAAAGAATCTTTGCATATGTGATAAAGTTAACAAACTTGAGATGGGGAGATGAACCTAGATTATCCAGGTAGGCCCAAAAGGCAATGACATGTATACAGGAAGAGATCTGAAGATGCTGGTGTTGAAATTAAAGTGATATGTATGGCCAAAAGTCAAGGAATGCCAACAGTCCCCAGAAGCTGGAAGAGGTAAGGGATAACCCCTTGCAGCCTATGGAGAAAGCATGATCCTGATGACACCTTGATTTCATCCCAGTGATACTGATTTCAATCTTCTAGCCTCAAAAACTGTAAGACAATGTATTTCTGTCATTTTAAGCCACCAAGTTTGTGGTAATTTGTTACATCAGCCAAAGGACTTCTTCCTCAGACACAGGAAGAAGACTTTTTTTTTTTTTTCTGATGCTCTATTTTTCATCTTCTGAAAACAACACAGGCTGGCCACAAATAAAGATGGCAGAGTTATGGAAAGACCTCTGACTGCTCATTTGCTGTAATCTCTAGTAACATAAAAGAAAGGACTTAAAAAAAATTTATCGAAGTAAATCAAATATACTGACAAAGAAATCGTGAGTAGAGCACTCAATGAATTTTCATAGTAAATTAAATAAGCAGCACCAGTCACCCCTGTTCTAGTCACTAGCTCCCCCAAAAGTAATCACTACCTTGACTTCTAACACTGAAGAGATTCATATTCCTTTTTTTTTGTACGTTACCTAAATGGAATCATATAATATATACTCTTTTAGATCTGTCTATGTTTGCTTAACATTTTACTTCTGGCATTCTCCTATGCTGCTGCACGTAGTAGACTATTTAGTCATGAGACCAAGCTGGAAAGAAGGAAAAACTGAGACTGTGGGGCAGTGCTGTTCACTGTTTTAAATCTGTGCTCCACAAAAGTATTTCACAGAGCATTTTATCCATTTTTGGACATTTGCATTATTTCTAGTTTTAATCTATTATAAAGAGCATAGCTATGAATATTTGGGGGCAGTGAGTGCCTGGGTTGAAACTGCTGGACCATGGGGTATGTATATTTAGAAGAAAGGATTTTATAAGAATAAAAGTACAATTTCAAAGTCACTCTCATNGAAACTCAGTGAAGGGCGACCGCGGCACACAGCCCGGAACTTTTCGCTAGCCAACCACGGAACTCAGCCCAGACCTCGGCGCAAGTCTAACATGGCACACAGCATGAACCTCGGCGCAGTTGGACCTCAGCACACAGCCCAAACCTCAGTGAAGGGCAAACGCCGCCCACAGCCCAGAACTCGGCACAGAGGGACTGTGGCACAGAGCCCGGAACTCGTGTCAAGCCGAGGGCGGAACACAGCCTGGACCTCGGCACAGCGTGACTGAGGCAAACAGCCCGAACCACGGTGAAGAGTGACCGAGGCACACAGCATGGACCTTGGCTCAGAGTGACCCTGGCACACAGCACCAACCTCGGGAGATGGCCGACGGCGGTACACAGACCAGATATCGGCTCAGGGCGACGGCAGCACACAGCCCGGACATAACCACAAGGCTAATGCGGCACACATCCCGAACCTCGGCGCAGTTCATCCGCGGCACACAGCCCGAACCTCAGTGAAGGGCGAACGCAGCACACAGCCCGGAACTCGGTTCAAGGCTACCATGGCACAAAGACCGAACCTCGGCACAGGGTGACCGCGGCACACAGCCTCAACCTCAGTGAAGGGAGGCCACGGCACACAGCCTGGAAATCTGTGCCAGGCGACCGGGGTATAGAGCTCGGAACTCGTCGCTAGCCGACCGCGGAACACACCCCGGACCTCGGCGCAGGGCGACCAAAATAAACAGGATGGAACTCGTCTCCCTCCGACCGTGGAACACAGCCCAGACCTCTGGAGAAGGCTAACGCGGCACACATACCAGACCTTGGCAAAAAGGAACGACAGCACAAAGCTGGGAACGGGTCGCAAGCCGAGGGCAGAACACAGGCCGGACCTGGGCACAGGGCGACTGCGGCACACAGCCTGAACCTGGTGAGATAGCGACCATGGCACACAGCCCAGACCTCGGAAAAGGGCGGCCGCAGCACACAGCCCAAACATGGAGAGATGGCGACCATGGCTCACAGCCTGGACCTCAGAACAGGACAACTGTGGCACACAGTCCAGACCTCGGCACAGAGGGAACGCAGCACAGAGCCCGGAACTCGTTGCAAACCGAGGGCAGAAGACAGCCTGGACTTCAGCGCAGGGTGACCACGGCACACAGCCNTTATTTCACGCTCACAAAAAATCAATTACTTTTACTGATAAATGAAAATTACTCTAGAAAGCTCAACTAGGATAAACAAAAGATTTCAAATGATCATAAAAAGAGAAAATCATTATCATTAATCAGTCCTTTCAAATGTGTTCCTTGTTTGCTTACATTAACATGTATGCACACAATACTTTTGAGATCTTTGTCTGATAAAAAAAAGCAATGGCATCAATTGAATAAAGCCAGTAGAGCACATCAGTGACACTGCTCAGATAATCAAAACAAAGTTTGAAAGGACAGGGGACAAAGGTTAACAGAAATGTATAGAATTAACCTGTGAGATTTAAAATATGCATGTCAGTATGCTCTGAGTTTTACAACAAGGGACAAAGGTAAGCAAGAAAGATACCTCCACATTAACCTAAGTGTAACAGGGGAACTGCCCATTTCGCTGTGATATTACAAGCTGTCAAGGGTCTGGCTAGAATTGATGGCATCAGTGGATTCTAGTAGAAACCTGAATAGATGAGCTGCTTGCATGAAAAGCTGCTTATCTGGGACATTCTTTTTCCTGAGGACATTCTTTTTCCTTAGTGCATAGAAAGTAGCTTCCACAATCCTAAGGGGAGTTGAGCGACAGGCTCTACTGTTGATACTGAGAGCTTAGGGCTTTCAAATACACTTGCTCACATGCTTTTCTTCCTTCTGAAATTCTTATGTTTTCTATGAAATCTAGAAATCTGGGCAAATGACTTTTTAAAAAATATTTTTGTTTTTTTAATTAGAGGATAATTACCTTACAATATATTGTGATGGTTTTTGCCATACATCAACATGAGTGAATAGCATTGAAACATATACATCACCATGTGTAAAGCAGATAGCCAGTGGAAGTTTAATGTATGAAAAGGGAACCCAAATACAGCGGGCCAATTAATCTTTAAGGGGCCTCTCTGATGTCATAGTGGCAAACGTATGCTGTGTGGAAGCACTGTCTTCCATGAACGACCATGTGAAGGTGATTCCGTGCAAAAAATAATGGAAATAGAAGACTTAGTCCCAATCTTTCTGAATCATGTTTGGAAAAGATACCTGTCCCAAATAAAAGGAAGAGATTACATTACATATATTTTCAAACAGCTCCACAGAGCCCTAGAAATTTCCCAGTATATCTCATGGGACCATTCTGGAAAGAAAGAAAAACTGAGATTGTGGGACAGTGCCGTTTGCTATCTTATATTTGTGTTTCATAAAAGATCTCATCTAAAGAAAAATTTTGAAGACTGAAAATATCCACATTATGTGATTTCAAAAGTCTTTGCAACAATACAACTGCAATCTTTTGATTAAAAATTTTAGTGGGATATTTGACAGAGTGGGGTGAGGTTACCCTAAAAAATAATTTTTCTACACCTGTAAGTTGTTAAGTGTGCTCAAAAAGCAGCTGTTGGAACTGTTGGTTAACAATATTATCTAATTTACATCTGTCTATCATTACATAAAATGAAAGCCAAAAAAAAAAAAAAAAAGGCCCCACAAAAGACATATCCACTCTAATCCTTGAAACTGGTGAATTCAATCTTATGTGGAATAAAAGAATCTTTGCATATGTGATAAAGTTAACAAACTTGAGATGGGGAGATGAACCTAGATTATCCAGGTAGGCCCAAAAGGCAATGACATGTATACAGGAAGAGATCTGAAGATGCTGGTGTTGAAATTAAAGTGATATGTATGGCCAAAAGTCAAGGAATGCCAACAGTCCCCAGAAGCTGGAAGAGGTAAGGGATAACCCCTTGCAGCCTATGGAGAAAGCATGATCCTGATGACACCTTGATTTCATCCCAGTGATACTGATTTCAATCTTCTAGCCTCAAAAACTGTAAGACAATGTATTTCTGTCATTTTAAGCCACCAAGTTTGTGGTAATTTGTTACATCAGCCAAAGGACTTCTTCCTCAGACACAGGAAGAAGACTTTTTTTTTTTTTCTGATGCTCTATTTTTCATCTTCTGAAAACAACACAGGCTGGCCACAAATAAAGATGGCAGAGTTATGGAAAGACCTCTGACTGCTCATTTGCTGTAATCTCTAGTAACATAAAAGAAAGGACTTAAAAAAAATTTATCGAAGTAAATCAAATATACTGACAAAGAAATCGTGAGTAGAGCACTCAATGAATTTTCATAGTAAATTAAATAAGCAGCACCAGTCACCCCTGTTCTAGTCACTAGCTCCCCCAAAAGTAATCACTACCTTGACTTCTAACACTGAAGAGATTCATATTCCTTTTTTTTTGTACGTTACCTAAATGGAATCATATAATATATACTCTTTTAGATCTGTCTATGTTTGCTTAACATTTTACTTCTGGCATTCTCCTATGCTGCTGCACGTAGTAGACTATTTAGTCATGAGACCAAGCTGGAAAGAAGGAAAAACTGAGACTGTGGGGCAGTGCTGTTCACTGTTTTAAATCTGTGCTCCACAAAAGTATTTCACAGAGCATTTTATCCATTTTTGGACATTTGCATTATTTCTAGTTTTAATCTATTATAAAGAGCATAGCTATGAATATTTGGGGGCAGTGAGTGCCTGGGTTGAAACTGCTGGACCATGGGGTATGTATATTTAGAAGAAAGGATTTTATAAGAATAAAAGTACAATTTCAAAGTCACTCTCATTTCATTATGCAGATATTACTCAACTACATTTCTATTTTTTGACCTTAAAATAGTAGATGAATTGTGAGCCACCTAAGTCTTCTGATTAGATGCACTTAGGAAAACTGGATAAACTCTGAAATAAGAGTCTTATGTTTAACTGGTATTTTTCAAGGTCACCTTAATGTAGGAAAACATCTTTAAAAATTAGAATTAATTTTAAAAGCTCAAATTTGGTACCTGACACTTTAGAAATTTTCTGTCATATAATTTGGTAGGAGGAAGAACATTAGACCTACAGAATTCTTAATAAAGTTGATATGTTACTCTAGAGGAGCGTGGAACACATCTTGATAATCTTGCAACTTCTCATATAATCCAGAAGGATGTAAAACTCCAATGAAGTGCATGTTCTCAGACTTGAATGGAGGCAAAAAGATGAAAATATAATTAAGCCAATTGTGTTTCTTTGAGACATTTCCAACATTTCCAGCCAGCAGAACAATGGTGATTTTTTTTTCCTTTTTCAGCAGAAATAGATTATTTTCAACCATTCTACTTTGAATATATTTGGGTTTTTTTTTTTGAATTGCCTTTTTCTCCTCCTCCCTAGGATAGTAATGCTCTGAGCTCTATATAGGTGTGCATAAAAGATTTTACAAAACACAAAATGTTAAAATTACAGTTAAAACAGCTAGCTGTTAGAGGAGAATACTATCAGCTTGGGACTGAAAGAATCTGAGGTCTTTAGGTTTACAGACTCAAAATGAAAGCACGGATATAACATCTAGTTGTGAAAATTAGGTCACATTCACAGAACTTTTTGACTGCTCACTTTGCATCTGAAAGTGCAATACTTGAGGAAATATAACTATTTTAATGGCAGACTGTGTCAGCAGTCACAGAAACAAGACCTGATGCCCTGAAAATAGTCTCTTTTCCTTGCTGTCTTTGTCCTTGTAAATAGTTTAGATTGAGTTGGAATTTTGGTCTTCATCCTACACCTTACTTCTCATCCAGCAGTAATCCCTAACTCAAAACTAATTTGTAAAGGTCAAACTAAAATCTGGAAGCATCCTAAGAACCCATGAATAGTTAAAAGGCTACACCTAAGCTTCTGGTTAGGCACACTGGATTCCTTTTAATAACAGATTCAGTAAAGAAAAAATAAAATAGATGCATCTTTTCAGCAAGAAAATCCAAATAAAAAGAGAACCTATTGATTGCTTTCTCCACTATAAAAGTACACAGTTGAGAAAAGACTATAACTACTTCCCAAGTATTTAAAGTGTCTGAGAAACAATTCACCCAGTCAACCAACATTTAGTAAGGACGGCACTCTTCGAGGCACCAGGGATAGTTAATAGAACAAACAATAACCTCCCCCATGAAGTTGACATTTTATTTGAAGGGAAAAAGAAAATAAATAAATTGTGTGTTGTATAACCACTGTGGGGAGGTAGTCTGAAATCTTAAACAGGTTGCATGAGAAGGCCTCACTACACTGTGATATATGAACAAAGATCGGAAGGAGGTGACAGAGTCAGGGGAATTGGAGGGAAGAGGGTAAGCCAGGAGGCTAGCTGGGTGAAAAGCACACTAAGGCTAAGACGAAAACCAGTCCAGCACTTTATGGGAGGAACAGCATCTCCTGTTACTGTTATTACAGGGGCGCATTGTACCTAGTATGGAGCAAGAAAGAGGGAAGCACTAAGAGACAAACAGCAACAGTGAAGAGTCAGATGGCTGCAAAGAACCTTGTGAGCAACTGTAGGAACTTAGGATTTTATTCTTAGAGAGATAAGAGGCCATTATAAATAGATGCGGAACAGCAGAAGATGTAGCACAATTTGTGTCTCAAGATATCACACTGGTTGCTCTGTTGAGAAAAAACTGAAAGGGAACAACAGTGGAAGCAGAGAGAATAGCAGACTATTAAAATAAGATAAAATAGGTGAGAAAGGAGGGGGCCTGGATCAAAATGTAAACATGCTGAGAAGAGGTCAAATTCTGGATGTATTTTCAAGGCAGAAGTGATACAATTTGTTGACGGGTTGGAGCATAGAAGATACAAGAGTCCAAAGGAATTCCAAGTTTTGGCTTGAGCACATGGAAGGATTAAGGTACCAGGAAGGAAGTTTGGGGAGGGTGGAATATGGGAGGGAAGGAAAGGAATTTGTATGGGTTAGGTCAAGTGTGATATGCCTATATATAGAACAAAGGTAAAAATGTGGACTATAAAGATGGGTATGTGGGTCTGGGGTTTAGGGGAGAGTTCCAGGGTTGTGATGAAAATTTATGAATTATCAGCATGAAGATGGTATTTAAAGCTATGATATTAGAAGAGATCTCCATGACCGATATATATAGACAAGATGTCCAAGGCCTCAGTTCTGGGGTTCTCAGGGGATTAAGAGCATGGACTTTATCTGGAACTCATAACAAGAAGCATTCCAGATAATCACAAAGTGATTCTGGATGAAATGATCCCATAAAATATTGCAAGGTAAAACCATAAAATGAGTGGTGATTTTAACTAGATGCTTTCTAAAATTCCTTCCAAACACTGTTTGATTTTTGTTAGTAGAAATGAAATCTTCGTTTATCCTAGTAAAATTCTAATATATAAATATTTGATATCAGTATGTGTAAGTATGATTTATTCATACCTCATATATGAGGATCAGTCTTTTATGATTCAGATAATATCCTATAGTTTAAAAAATACTGCTTGGATTTGAAATTTAAGCATCTGGTGGATGGTTCAAAGAGTTGCCATTAGATTCATGAGGATCAATGATTTCAATATAAACAGAATATATAAACACAACACTAAAGAAGATATACAGAAGGCAAATAAGCACATGAAAGGTTGCTTCACATTGTATGGTATGTGGTAATGCAAATTAAAACAAAGAGACACAAGTATACACTTATTAGAATGGCCTAAATCAGGGACACTGACAACATCAAATTCTGGAGAGAATGTGAAGCAATGAGAACTCTCATTCACTGCTGGTAGGAATGCAAAATGATATAACTAACTTGGGAGAGTTTGGTTTCTTCTTACAGAACGATATTCTCACCAATCAATCCAGCAATTACACTTCTTGGCACTTACCCAAAGGAACTGTAAACTTATGATCACACAAAACCCTACACAGAGATGTTTACAGCAGCTTTATCTATAATTGCCAAAATGTGGAAGCAACAAAGATATTCTTCAGTAAGATAATGCATCAATAAACTGGTATATGTAAACAATGGAATATTATTAATCACTTAAAAGAAATGAGTTATCAAGTCATGAAAAGGGACAAGGAGAACATTTAAATACATATTACCAAGTGAAAGGAACCAATCTACATATGACATTATACATTTGTCCACACCCAAACAATGTACACCAAGAGTGAATCATAATATAAATAGTAATGGGTGATTATGCTGTGTTGATGTAGGTTCATCAATTGCAAAAAAAAAAAAATTACCATTCTGGTGAATGATGTTGATAATGGAGATGGCAATGCATGGGGGAAAGGGCAGAAAATATATCGGGACTCTATGTACCATCCTCTTCAGCTGAGTTCAGTTCAGTCGCTTAGTCGTGTCCGACTCTTTGCGACCCCATGAATCGCAGCACGCCAGGCCTNCTTGAACATCCCATAGTTTGCTAGTGTATTCAAGACACTAATACAGTCAATTATTATTTACTGCTTATATCAGAAAGCCAATATAGCTATTCAAAAGTACAATTTCAATATCTGAGGTCTTATTTATTTCAATACATATCATATATTCAAATATTAAAAATTCTTACATATGCCTGTGTCTGACTCTTTGCAACCCAGGCACCTCTGTCCATGGGATTCTCCAAGCAAGAATATGCTGGTATATGCTTTCAAATGTAATGGCACCACAATAACAACCTAGTCTTATGAGCATAACAAATAAAATGTTGCTCTTCAACAGTAAAGGAAAAGCGATTGATGTAGGTAATTTTGAAGTTTGGGGAAACATACCTGTCATCATCACCAAGAAATATAGCATATTGAGAAATTTACAGAGATATTCATGTGTAAGGGACAGCTAATTTTCTCTTTCTATTAATATTGCAAGCATCGTGATGATAACACTGTGTCAAAGATCTTCAGAGAGAACTCTGCCAGCTCCCACGCTCTTGTGCCATTCTTCATAAAAGGCCAGAATACTGGAGTGGTTAATCTNGTGTAAGGGACAGCTAATTTTCTCTTTCTATTAATATTGCAAGCATCGTGATGATAACACTGTGTCAAAGATCTTCAGAGAGAACTCTGCCAGCTCCCACGCTCTTGTGCCATTCTTCATAAAAGGCCAGAATACTGGAGTGGTTAATCTTTCCCTTCTCCAGGGGATCTTCCCAACCCAGGGATCGAACCCAGGTCTCCCGCATTGCAAGCGGATTCTTTACCAGCTGAGCCACAAGGGAAGCCCAAGAATATGGGTAGCCTACCCCTTCTCAGGCAGCATAGAAACACTCATACTGCCTGATGGCAAATTCATTTCTAATAAGCATAATACAAAAAGCATTTTAAAAGAACTATCCTGACAAATGTCAAATTCCCATTGGCCTCACAAAAGCATTTTTAGAAATATTAAGGAGCTGGGTTCAGGCAGATACTATGTTATTTGCTTTCAAGAGGCATACACACTGAGGAAACCAGAATTGAAAGAGACATGTGTACCCCAATGTTCATCGCAGCACTGTTTATAATAGCCAGGACTTGGAAGCAACTTAGATGTCCATCAGCAGAAGAATGGATAAGAAAGCTGTGGTACATATACACAATGGAGTATTACTCAGCCATTAAAAAGAATACATTTGAATCAGTTCTAATGAGGTGGATGAAACTGAAGCCTATTATACAGCGTGACGTAAGCCAGAAAGAAAAACACCAATAC
>SJYV01029117.1:0-16541 GCA_006410875.1 Neotragus pygmaeus | reverse complement strand
TGTCTCCTAGAGAGGATAGGCTACTACACAAGCATAAAACATGAAGCGACAGAAGGTAATTTAGACTACTTTCACAGTATGCTGATTGTCCAGATGATGAAACCGAGGGTCACAGGATATTTTTAATGGAATTTATTTACGAAGCAATATGAACTTAAATTGAGGTGCAAGTGAAATGAAGCAAGCATAGATTTGAATAGTTTTGCAGATAATGAGTTTGAAATGCAAGAGAATAACTTTTATGAATTCAGGCATGCTTCTGGAGGATAATGTACATAAAGAAAAAATAAAGGGGCAAAGGGTGCCCCTAACACTGAAAAATCAAATGCAGCTGAGAACCCATTGTAGAAACCTAAGTGGCAGAGTCAGAAGGATGGCTCCTAGAGTTGCCTACATCCTAATTCTAGGACTCTGTGAAAATTTACCTTCTATGACAAAAAGGGCTTTGCATGTGTGGTTAAAGATCTTGAAATAGCAAGGTTATTTTCAATTATTCTGGTAGGTTCAGTGTGGTCCTAAGGGCGCTTATAAGAAGGAACCATGAGGGTCAAAATCAGAAAAAGGAAATGTGATGAGAGGAGCAAAGGTTGGAATGATGCAGTTTGAAGATGGAGGAAGGCTCCACAAGGGAAGGTACACAGAAAGTCTTAGATGCTGGAGAATGAAAGGAAATAGATTATTCATTTAAAGCTTCCAGAATGGACACAGCTCTATTTACACCTTGATTTTAGCCTTTAAGATCTAAGTTAGATTTCTAACCTCCAAAGAAAAAGATACTAGATTTGTGGGTTTTGAAGCCACAAAGTTCGTGATAATTAGTTTCATCACCAATGGGGAAATAATATATTGAGACCCATACTTAGAGGGTAGAAGGAGGAATTAGAGCCATAGCTAGAAAAAAAGAATCTGTCTTAAAAAATCAGAAGGCAAGGTAGAAGTCAAGGTATCATAGTAGGTATCACAACTGGGAAGCTGGTTAAGTTGGAATGAGAGCAAGTTCATGGAGAATGAAATCTGAGGAAGCTGATAAATCCAAGGACTTTAAAAGGTCACTGGTAATCTTTGAGCAAACAATTAAAGAAGGTACATCCATCATCTGGTAAATTTTTTGTCACTACTTTCTAATAAATTAAGTAAATGAGAGAATATCATAGAGTCATCCTAGAAAGCAGCCACTGATGTCCAAATGAATCTAGGGCTCCTGAAATATAACTACTGTGGTAGAACAGGGACACAGTATTAGAAGACAGGGAAAATTTCAAGAGGTTTTATGAGGTGAACTGAAGAAAATAAAGCACAGTAAAAGAGAGAATCTCTTTGAGGAAGTTCTGGATCACTCTTTCCTGCACGAGCTATGAACTGCTGGGAAACTCCCAAGTTAAAGGGGCAGTTTGGGACAGCTGAGTGTATGCCTAAATTGGCTGTAAGTCAAAGATGCAGAGTCAAAAAAAAGGAGCGGGACTTGGTGGAAGTGGTCCTGGATCACAATGCTGGGCCCTGATGATTTTTCTTACCAGCTGACTATGACTTTGGTCCAAACCCTTCCATCCCCTGGTGGTATTTCCCCTCCTAGAACAAGATGTAACTGTACAAGATCTTCTCAAAAGTCCTTTCAGTGCTCACTTCCTTTAACATTGGTGAGAAGTTTCATCCCATCTCTTCCCCCTAACCATCCCCTGCAGGTCTTCCCCTTCCTAAATTAATAAAAAATTTCCCTGGCAACACCTTCTCTTCTAATAAAAGAGGAAAACTTGACCTAAGAGGGGAGGTGGGAAGAAGTATTTAGAGATGAGAATGCTATATGAAAGGAACTGCATTAACTACAACAGGAATGTGTTAGGAACAAAGAGGGTTGGGTTGGTGGGGTTTTTTTTGGTTTGTTTTTTTTGTTTGTTTGTTTGTTTTTGCATCACATAATGGTATAGATAGCGGTTGGCAACTTTTTGCTATGAAGTGCCCGACAGCAAATATTTTAGGATTTGTGGGCTCCATGAAGTCTGTGTCGCATATTCTTTTCTTTTTTTTCNTTTTTTTGTTTGTTTGTTTGTTTTTGCATCACATAATGGTATAGATAGCGGTTGGCAACTTTTTGCTATGAAGTGCCCGACAGCAAATATTTTAGGATTTGTGGGCTCCATGAAGTCTGTGTCGCATATTCTTTTCTTTTTTTTCTACAACCCTTTAGAAAATGTAAAAAGCATTCTCAGTCCATGGGCTTCACAAAAACAGGCTATGTGGCCCAGAGGCTACAGTTTGCTAGCCCCTGGTCTAAGAGGTCATTGTCAATGTGTCCACAGAGAATGAACGCAAAATAAAGGCAGTTAAGGAAAATATAGCCATGGCCCTGTGACACTGCAGATGAATCTTGCTTGGGGAGTGCTTTGGTGTGCATGACGGAGAGCTGCTGAAAGGAACTCTTCTGGTGCACATTTTGGTATCTTCCAAGTGAATCCTGTATCATCCCAAAATGAACCAAATGCAAGGAGAGAAGGGGAAAACAGGGAAAAGAGCCAATGCAATCACTGAAGAATAAAGCCAGAGACCTAATGCTATCAAAACCTCTGGCTCAAAATATGAACCGTGCTTCAAGCTTACCCTGTGCCTATTGGTTAAATAATAAGCCTATTCGTTTCTGTCATAATTTAAGCCAGTTTGATTTGGATTTTCTGTTTCTTTTGATCAAAAGCATGTTAAGTGATNAATGCTATCAAAACCTCTGGCTCAAAATATGAACCGTGCTTCAAGCTTACCCTGTGCCTATTGGTTAAATAATAAGCCTATTCGTTTCTGTCATAATTTAAGCCAGTTTGATTTGGATTTTCTGTTTCTTTTGATCAAAAGCATGTTAAGTGATACAATCTGAAAGAGATGCCTCCTTGCATCACTAAACCTCACCCAGTTTCTGTCCCCCACCCCAGGGCACATGTCATCTTCAGATATACAACCCATCAATTACCTTATCCTGAGGCCTCAGAAAGGCAGGGGTATGGTGAGGCTTAGAGATAAAGCAGGGCTGGAGAATATCTTGGCAATACTGCTTGCAAAGGGGGAAAAAAGTTTCTTTTTGCCTAGGCAAAATGTCTCCCGTCTAAAAGATCCATATTACAATATACTGCTTTATCACACATGTCTGGATTTCTGTGTACATTGATAATTCTGTTTAGAAGATATTATCCTCTGAGAAATTTCTATCTTTGAGAGACCTAAAAATCTTTGCAATTTTAGAGAATGGTATTGGAACTACAAGTTAAGCAATAGCTGAATAATGGCCCTTCAAATGTGTCCACATCCTAATTCCCAGAACCTATGAATGTTACAATGAATTGCTATTCTGTTTTTAAAAAACCCAAAATGTTAGGGGAAAAAAATCCACAAACAACATGAAATACAATAGAATTTCTCTACCTTTCATAAGTATACATGCATATGCATTAATCACATCTAAGTTACAGTATAGCTAACCTTTCTAACTTAGATAGTTTTTAGTTGGGTTAAAATATCTCTGGTTAGTCCCAAGCTGGTTTTTACATTTAAAAGAAGACAGGCACCTTAGCCATATTTCTTTTTTAATCTTTTACTAAACAATTTTCTGTGCATGACAGCTTTACGTGTCATCGTTTGTGCTGGATTATATGTTGCCTATCCTCAGCTCGGCATCATCATGGCGCCTTTGTAATCTCCACTGTTTGACAAGGGGAAACCTATAGGCAAATTTTCTAGAACCCCTTTCCCTCTATGCCTCAGAGTTGTTTCAGCCAATTAGAGGCACTTCCACTGGATTTGGGGGCTGAAGAGAGCGACAGGCCATTAGTTTCCACAGCAGTTGCCGCAAAATCACATGGCAGGTATGCGGCTCCAGTGGCTTCTGAGTGAATTCACCCTGTGAATCACCTGCTTAGGTTCACAGATAATCAGCGATGACTTCCCTCCCATCCAACGTTCTGATTTCATGAACTTCAATAGTAGTTTTCCTGACCTCTCTGTCTTCAATCCTTCCTATGGTTGTACAATCCTCTAATTCCCTGACTTGAATCTCTTCCAACCTGCAAAACCTGGAGTGGTTCCTGCTTTCCTGATGAAACCCTGACTAATACACACATTTACTGGTTCTATTAACCCTGTGAGATCATGTTTCGTTGCTATTTGAATAACAAAGTAGCTGGATCAAGCAGTGAGTGGTGTAACCCAGCACTGCATTAATACTTAGGTAAGGGGAAATCAGAGGAAGCAGCAGTCAATTTTAATCCAGGCTCTGCAACCAATTAGCAACATATCATTAGGGACATCACTTCATGACCACAGGTGTCAGTTTCCTCAATTGTAGAGAAGGGGCAGGTATGGATTATCTTAAGGATCATTTGAAGTTCAAATACAGCAGGCCCCCTGTATTCATTGGTTTGGTATCCCATGGATGACAATCCACACACAGCCGGCTGAAACCACGGAGGCCAAACCCGCGGATTCAGAAGGCTGACTGTATCTGAACTTCATAACAATATGTACCTGGCTTGAATTTCACTTCAGTTTATCCTCAGATTGGGGTTGCCCCGATGGCTCAAGCGGTATAAAGAATCTGCCTGCAATGCAGGAGACACAGGAGACACAGGTTCAATCCCTGGGTTGGGGAGTTCTGCTGGAGAAGGAAGTGGCCACCCACTCCAGTATTCTAGCCTGGAGAATTCCATGGATAGAGGAGTCTGGCGGTCTACAGTCCATGGGGTTGCAAAGAGTCACACATGGTTAAGCACACACGTATGTACGTATTATCCTAAAATTGTATTTGTTTTAACCAGTTTGCTTATACAGTCTTAGGAAAATTTCAATAAGTGTACAGCATGTTATAGGATATTTTTAGTTGTCATAAATACTTATGAAAACTTTTTTCAGTAAAGGAAGAAAATATTAATCAGCAAGAAGAAATAAATTCATTTTCTCAAAATCATATGTTATGTGTAACACACAGACACACACACAGGAAACATTTTTAATTATTTGATATATCAAGATTCTACTCTCCCAGAGATCTTTGGATTAAAGTATCCTAAGATGCACATGTTTGCTTTCTCAGCCAGATTCATATTTTTTAAGGAATAATTTATTATTTTTATAGAATAATATCAGAGCAGTTTTAAGATAAATACATCCAAATCTATTTCCTTTGGAGCACTGACATGCAGCTCACAGACAGGCACAGGAAGGGTGTGCAGCTTGATTTCATGGCTTTTGCAGAGCTCCTGGAGCTTTGGGGTAAATATCTTGGAGCCAGGTGAATACAGTCACAATTGCTTAGAAGCTAGAGGTTATGTTCATGGCATCAGTCAAACGGTAAGTCAGAAGAAATTTCATCTTATTTCGCTCAGGAACTTAAATGTAAATCTTGTAATTATTTAAAAATTCCATGAGACTTTTGAAAGTTAACTTATTTGGCATACAAAACTTGTAAGAATCAAGTTATAAATTATTACCCCTACATCATATGACAGTGAACCTCAACTCGGGCTCAAAAATTCTCAGGCTTCAACCACGTTTCAGAGTCCAAGATGAAAGTGCATTTGATGTATCTGTGACCATACATTCTCACAGAAAATACAACTATTGTAATAATCAAAATAAAATTCTTGTTCTTGACTACTCATTGGTAACATGATGATGTTCTTGAATACTAATTTGGTTAAATTATTTTAGAGAAATATGCCAAATCGTACTGATAGTTTTATGACATAGAAAACTTACTTATCATTAGCCAATGTCTTTTTATGCCTATAAGTTGGTTATGCTACAAATTACAAACTTAACACCCCTTCAACTTTGTAACCTTTGTTTGCCCAAATAATATTAATCAAACTTCTTTAAAATGGAGATTTTTAAGGTTCTTGTCCAAAAACAAGTCTTCTGAAAATAGCAGTCCCCCTTGTCCTGAAAGTTTTATAAACCCTAAATTATGTCTTCAAAACAGATAGAAACTTTTCATTCACAAACCTTTCCCATTTTTGATAAGTCAACCTCCCCTCACAAAACTCGAATTTAAGCTTGCTGGCATGACTAAGCTATGCCTGTGGCATCATGATTTATCTTCCTACCATTTGATTTGTAATTTAGGCATCAGCAGTTGAAATCATGATCAAAAGTGAAAAGGTGCCTAGAGCTTTCAGGCAGTCATGATAATTATGTACATTACTAAACTGCTCAATCATATCTAGNATGCAGGAGACACAGGAGACACAGGTTCAATCCCTGGGTTGGGGAGTTCTGCTGGAGAAGGAAGTGGCCACCCACTCCAGTATTCTAGCCTGGAGAATTCCATGGATAGAGGAGTCTGGCGGTCTACAGTCCATGGGGTTGCAAAGAGTCACACATGGTTAAGCACACACGTATGTACGTATTATCCTAAAATTGTATTTGTTTTAACCAGTTTGCTTATACAGTCTTAGGAAAATTTCAATAAGTGTACAGCATGTTATAGGATATTTTTAGTTGTCATAAATACTTATGAAAACTTTTTTCAGTAAAGGAAGAAAATATTAATCAGCAAGAAGAAATAAATTCATTTTCTCAAAATCATATGTTATGTGTAACACACAGACACACACACAGGAAACATTTTTAATTATTTGATATATCAAGATTCTACTCTCCCAGAGATCTTTGGATTAAAGTATCCTAAGATGCACATGTTTGCTTTCTCAGCCAGATTCATATTTTTTAAGGAATAATTTATTATTTTTATAGAATAATATCAGAGCAGTTTTAAGATAAATACATCCAAATCTATTTCCTTTGGAGCACTGACATGCAGCTCACAGACAGGCACAGGAAGGGTGTGCAGCTTGATTTCATGGCTTTTGCAGAGCTCCTGGAGCTTTGGGGTAAATATCTTGGAGCCAGGTGAATACAGTCACAATTGCTTAGAAGCTAGAGGTTATGTTCATGGCATCAGTCAAACGGTAAGTCAGAAGAAATTTCATCTTATTTCGCTCAGGAACTTAAATGTAAATCTTGTAATTATTTAAAAATTCCATGAGACTTTTGAAAGTTAACTTATTTGGCATACAAAACTTGTAAGAATCAAGTTATAAATTATTACCCCTACATCATATGACAGTGAACCTCAACTCGGGCTCAAAAATTCTCAGGCTTCAACCACGTTTCAGAGTCCAAGATGAAAGTGCATTTGATGTATCTGTGACCATACATTCTCACAGAAAATACAACTATTGTAATAATCAAAATAAAATTCTTGTTCTTGACTACTCATTGGTAACATGATGATGTTCTTGAATACTAATTTGGTTAAATTATTTTAGAGAAATATGCCAAATCGTACTGATAGTTTTATGACATAGAAAACTTACTTATCATTAGCCAATGTCTTTTTATGCCTATAAGTTGGTTATGCTACAAATTACAAACTTAACACCCCTTCAACTTTGTAACCTTTGTTTGCCCAAATAATATTAATCAAACTTCTTTAAAATGGAGATTTTTAAGGTTCTTGTCCAAAAACAAGTCTTCTGAAAATAGCAGTCCCCCTTGTCCTGAAAGTTTTATAAACCCTAAATTATGTCTTCAAAACAGATAGAAACTTTTCATTCACAAACCTTTCCCATTTTTGATAAGTCAACCTCCCCTCACAAAACTCGAATTTAAGCTTGCTGGCATGACTAAGCTATGCCTGTGGCATCATGATTTATCTTCCTACCATTTGATTTGTAATTTAGGCATCAGCAGTTGAAATCATGATCAAAAGTGAAAAGGTGCCTAGAGCTTTCAGGCNGTCAACCTCCCCTCACAAAACTCGAATTTAAGCTTGCTGGCATGACTAAGCTATGCCTGTGGCATCATGATTTATCTTCCTACCATTTGATTTGTAATTTAGGCATCAGCAGTTGAAATCATGATCAAAAGTGAAAAGGTGCCTAGAGCTTTCAGGCAGTCATGATAATTATGTACATTACTAAACTGCTCAATCATATCTAGACCAACAATCCTGTCACCATTTACAAGTCCAATGATTTTAAAACTCTCCCCACTGAAAGAGAAAATTGCTTGCCAGTAAATGACACGTCCATCATTCAGTTATATGTCAGTTCAACATTACAAAAAGGTCATCTTCTAGAGGAGGCTTAGCAGAAACCTCTCTGGTGAAGATTAATTATTTAGCTACCTGCCTAAATCCTAAGATAAAGTGACTAGTAATGTGCACTTGGGAAGAAAGTCACAACACTGACAAGGATATTTAAAACAGTACCAAAAATGGACCCCAAATCTTTTCCATTTTGTGTATTCTGGTTTAAGACCACGTATCTTCTGTTTCACAGTAAACTAAATGTTTACATATCTTTCTTTATCCTGTGCTTGGTGTGACTGTTACAATTGGTTTAGAGAGGTCTCTAGGCACATTACATCCATGGATTCTGCTAATAGTCTCCTATTTGTGTTGTTCTAGGGGATTATGACAACAAGTTGTTCTCTAGCTTGGTGACTTCTAAACACTCTCCTCCTATCCATCATTTTGAAAGGTCTGCCTGATATATGGGTGACCCACAGCAAATAAACTGATATTGGGAGTTCATGACTACTGATTCATAGGTTAGAGTGTACGAAATCCAGTATCTAAGGTCTTGGAAGTGACAGACCGGGAGAATATAAGGTCATAAGAAAAACTCAATTTTTTTCTTTCTTACATAATCATTATTTATAATACAGTTATAGAAATATCACTGAGTATATAAAAAGAATGGTGACTTCTTTATCATAATTCCAGATAGGAATTGTTCTTAACATTGTATTTTCTGTTGAGATATAGCTGATGAACAATGTTGTGGTTTTTAGGTGAACAGTGAAGGGACTCAGACATACATATACATGTGTATAGTCTTCGCGGAACTCCCCTCCCCTCTAGGCTGCTATCAAACACTGAGCAGAATTCCCTGTGCTATACAGTAGGTCCTTGCTGGTTATCCATTTTAAATGATAAGAGTTTTTTCAGTTTCATGAGCTATCTGATCAAATTCCATATATGTGTAATTGAATAAATTACAATTTATTATCTGCATTATCTTAGGTTTAGATAATTAATACTTTACACTTGGCTTTATAATTAGTGTTACTGTTAATAATATAACAACTGAGATTTACTGAGTACTGGGTATGCATCAGATACTGTGCTAAACACTTTACTAGCATTATCAACAAAACTATGAGAGATGTATTATTACTGTTCTTACTTGACTGGAAGGACTGATGCTGAACCTGAAACTCCAATACTTTGGCCACCTGATGCGAAGAACTGACTCCTTGGAAAAGACCCTGATACTGGGAAAGATTAGGCAGGAGGAGAGGGGGATGACACAGGATGAAATGGCTGGATGGCATCACTGACTCAACTGACATGAGTTTGAGTAAACTCCGGGAGTTGGTGATGGCCAGGGAGGCCTGGCATGCTGTAGTCCATGGGGTCGCAAAGAGTCAGACATGACCGAGCGACTGAACTGAACTACTTGACATATAACAGAACTATGAACTCTAGAGTGTCTAAATAATTTTTCCAAAGCCTCACAACTACTAGAGGAGTAGAGTTTCAAATTTAGGTTTCCTTTTGAATTTAGGCTAGGCTAATTTTGGAAAAGATGACATTTGTCCTTAAGCTAACTAGTTTTTTTCTTCTTTGTTTTTCATCATCCTCCAGCCCAGCCTTCAATCTCTTTACTTGCATAATAATTTTTCTCCATTCAGCACTCACATTCTCTCCTTTCCTTCCTATCAAAAGTTCTCCAAACAGAAAACATCACTCTTCCAACAAGTATCTGCATGTTAGAGGTGGAGGTGTGGGTAGCTGTTTGGCCTGAAGAGTAAAGATGTAACGTTAGAACTCCAGTCATTGTTAATGCTTAAAGGTGAGAAAGACTTCCCTGGAGTTCATCAGACAATATCAAGTATCCCGTGACTTGAACAGAAGCCAAACATAATGTCCTGTACCACAATACTAATTATTTGACAAAGTTCTTGAGAAAGTCATTTCCAGTATCAGGAAAACAATAGAGGAGGAGATAGCAAAAGATGGGGGTCCAAGGAGAGGAAACTATAATGTCTGACCTTGGATTCCCATCTACTTCATTGGAAATTAACTCCACAAAATTAAACTTGAACTCACAGAGATGATACTTTTGACTGTTAGTTGGAAAAATATTATTCTGCTAATTTCAGGCACTTAGTTAAAGCTTGACCTTAAAAGACATGAGACTGGGCAGAGCAGGATGGTGGTTGGCAAGCACATCTATGGTTTATAGATAAAAGAATGGAAGTGAAGTCCTAAGAGAAAATCCTGCCAAAGGATGCTGGAGGTTAGACCAAACCTTCAGATATGGGCTATTTGCTGAGATGCAGACTACTGCACGGGCTGAGAGATGCATTCAGTCACTGATGTTGTCCAAGAGGACACAGATAGAATCATGGCTAAAGATAATGGTGCATGAATGATCTTTCAGAGGGCTGAGGGGTAGACAGCAGGACATATACAAAAGTCTGCTGCCAAGATAAATGATCCAGCACACAAATAAGACAATAGAAATGAAGCAGTTCTAGACTAGGGTCTGGCAACTGAGCCCACAGATCTGAGAATTAGCTGGTGGGGGATAACCATTGCCTGGTGGAGGATATCTATCATTTCAAGGATGGGATTGTACAACTTCTTTTATTGGCTTTGGGTCACTTTTGTGATCTGAGTCAAACAGCATTTGGTGACAGTTTTACCCATCCCCACTTCCCCTGTGGCTCAGCTGGTAAAGAATCTGCCTGCAATGTGGGAGACCTGAGTTCCATCCCTGGGTTAGGAAGATCCCCTGGAGAAGGGAAAGGCTACTCATTCCAGTATTCTGGCCTGGAGAATTCCATGGACTGTATAGTCCACGGGGTTGCAAAAAGTTGGACACGACTGAGTGACTTTCACTTTCACTCACCCATCCCCACAAAGGATATAGGCATCTATAGTGACTAGCTATTTCAGCTGACAACCAGTACCTAAGCTGTGCAATGAAATATCTCAACTAAGGGGAAAAATAAAACACAGCAAACAGGAGACAGGGTTTCAAATAGATTGGAAACACCACAGTCAAGGGTGGGAGTTGGGGGTGTGGTGGGAAGTTAGGACACTAGAGAAACACTTGTAAAAATCATGTCCTGAACAGGCCCATTTAAAGAATAAGATTTAATGATACGATTATACAGAGCTTCTCTGGTGACTCAGATGGTAAAGAATCTGCCTGTAATGCAGGAGACCCAGGTTTAATCCCTGGGTCAGGAATATCCCCTGGAGAAGGGAACGGCNCTGAACAGGCCCATTTAAAGAATAAGATTTAATGATACGATTATACAGAGCTTCTCTGGTGACTCAGATGGTAAAGAATCTGCCTGTAATGCAGGAGACCCAGGTTTAATCCCTGGGTCAGGAATATCCCCTGGAGAAGGGAACGGCTACCACTCTAGTATTCTTGCCTGGAGAATTCCATGGAAAGAAGAGCCTGGCGTGTTACAGTCCGTGGGGTGGCAAAGAGTTGGACACAACAGAGTCAGACATAATACAATTATACAGAGAGTCAGACAGGATGAGTTTATACAATGTTCTCCCTCTCATTCCACACCAACAAGTCATCAGAGTTGAATCTAACAATAGATAACAAATGAAAGAGTTGCAAGACATAGACTCTTCCTGAAGAGTAATACTTAGGGAAATCTAACAGCAAGAGACAGGAGGAAAAAAAAAGGACACTAGATGAATTTAGAGCCATTGGCATCTATCACTTCAGTTCAGTTCAGGTGCTCAGTCGTGTCCGACTCTGCAACCCCATGAATCGCAGCACGTCAGTCCTCCCTGTCCATCACCAACTCCCGGAGTTCACTCAGACTCATGTCCATTGAGTCAGTGAGGCCATCCAGCCATCTCATCCTCTGTCGTCCCCTTCTCCTCCTGCCCCCAATCCCTCCCAGCATCAGAGTCTTTTCCAATGAGTCAACTCTTTGCATGAGGTGGCCAAAGCTTTAGCATCATTCCTTCCAAAGAAATCCAGGGCTGATCTCCTTCAGAATGGACTGGTTGGATCTCCTTGCAGTCCAAGGGACTCTCAAGAGCCTTCCCCAACACCACAGTTCAAAAGCATCAATTCTTCGGCGCCCAGCTGTCCTCACAGTCCAACTCTCACATCCATACATGACCACTGGAAAAACCATAGCCTTAACTCAACAGACCTTTGTTAGCAAAATAATGTCTCTGCTTTTCAAGATGCTATCTAGGTTGGTCTACAGCTAATATCAGCAGCTACTACCCAGGTTAACATAAATCATCATACTAAAATGTCTATTTATCTTAGTTCCTAGTACCTGATACAGCATTTCTAGCTTTCATCAAAAATTTACAAGGCATCCAAGAGACAAGAAAGAAACACAGATTAAAGACACAAAGCAAAGATCAGTAATGGGATTCAGATATGACATATAGGTTGGAATTATCAGAGGGGAAATTAAAATAACTATGACTAATACATTATGGTCTCTAAATAAAGGAGTAGACAAAGGCAAAACATAGAGTAATGAATACTTTAAATAAGTGTTGAGATGGAAATTTTAAGAAATAATCAAATGGAAATACTACATATAAATGAAAAAGACTATAACAGAAATGAAAAGTGTCTTTAACAAGCTCAACAGTAGGCTTGACATAGTCAAAAAGAATCATTAAACTTGAAGATAGGCCCATAGGAACTTTCCAAACTAAAACGGAAAGAGAAAAAATATGAAACAAACATAACATCCAACAAACATAGGACAATTTCAATATGGGTAACATATAACCAAATTAACTGAAGGAAAAGAGAAGATGAAGCAAAATAAATATCTGAGGTAGTAATGGCCAAGAATTCTCCTAACTTAATGACAGACACCAAAACAGGTCCAAGAAGCTCAGTAAACACTTATATATATATATATATATATATATATGTATGTATAAAGCTACAACTAGGTATATCACATTCAAACTGCAGAAAACCAAAAAGAAATCTCGAAAGAAGTCATAGAGGGGAGAGGTGGGGGATTCCTTATAAGAAAAAGGATAAGAATTACAGGAGACTTCTCATCTAAAGCCACATAGACAACAGAGTGTAGTAAAATATTTAAGGGGATGAAAGGGAAAAAAATACACCATTCTAGAATTCATATCTGGAGAAATTATAATTCAAAATGGAATGAGAAATAAAGTATTTCTCTGACAAAAAAACTTGCAACAGAAGTTCCCGTAAGAAATAATAAAAGAAGTATTTCAGAGAGAAATATATCATGAAGGTCAGAAACTTGGTTCTACATGAAGGAAGAGGAAGAGGACTAGATGAAGGTAAAATGTTGCATTTTTTATTACAATTTCATCTAAACTGTCAGTTATTTAAATTAATAATAGTAAAAATGTACAGAGTGTTTGTAACATGAAGATAAGTGAAATGAAAGACATCAATGTTATAAGGGATAGAAGGGGAGAAATGAAAGTTGTAAAGCACCAATACCATTATATGCAAAGTAGTATTAGTGTTATTTGATGGTAGACTTAAGTTAGATAAAAATACATATTTCAAAACCTAGGGCAACAGTCTTTTTAAAAGAAGTATGATTGATATGCTGAGGAAACAAAATCACTATATAAATATTCGATTAAAACCAAAAAAGCAGAAAAAGATAAGTAAAGAAAAGAACAAATGTAACAAATAGAAACCAGTTGCAAAGAGGTGGATATTCATCCAAATTATTTCAATAATCACATTAAATGTGAATAGCCCAGACACAATTAAAAGTAGAAATTGTTAAAGTGAATTTTTAAAAAAAGACACAAATTATATATATGTTGTCTACAAATAACCTAACTTAAAGACTTATATAGGTTACAAGGACAGGTATAAAGAAAGATATACCATATTGCATGCATACTCAGTCACTCAATCGTATCCAACTCTAACGATCCCATAAGCTGTGTAGCCTGCCAGGCTCCTCTGACCATGGAACTTCACAAGCAAGAATACTGGAGTTGGTTGTCATCTCCTTCTCCAGGGGATCTTCCTGACCCAGGAATCAAACCCTGGGTATGAACCTGTGTCTCCTGCATTGGCAGGTGGATTCTTTATCACTGTGACACCTGAGAAGAACTATACCATGCTGACACTAATCAAAAGAAAGAAAGTTCCACTTTTGTGATGACAATGTGAGAAGCTCTGTAGAATATTTTCTAGTGATAGAATAAAAATTTATTTTTTAAAATGTTTTTAAAAAATTATTTAAAGTATCTGGAAACAGTCCTAAGGAATATATATATATACAAATATGTATATAAATATATATGTGTGTGTGTTATATACATTTTATATTTATTTTATTTATTATATATCTGCATATATTTTATATGTGTACATATATGCATTTTATACATGTATACATATTTGTATACATATATATATTTATATACATACATGTATACATATATACACATTTATATACATATATACATATTTATATGCATATATACATATTTATATACATAAATATACATATTTATATACAGAAAGGGCTTCCCTGGTGGTTCAGACGGTAAAGCATCTGCCTACAAGNTATATATTTATATACATACATGTATACATATATACACATTTATATACATATATACATATTTATATGCATATATACATATTTATATACATAAATATACATATTTATATACAGAAAGGGCTTCCCTGGTGGTTCAGACGGTAAAGCATCTGCCTACAAGGCGGGAGACCTGGGTTCAATCCCTGGGTTGGGAAGATCCCCTGGAGAAGAAAATGGCAACCCACTCCAGTGTTCTTGCCTGGAGAATCCCATGGATGGAGGAGCCTGGTGGGCTACAGTCCATGGGGTCGCTAAGAGTTGGACACGACTGAGTGACTTCACTTCACTTCATATACAGAAAACAAAAAAACATTCTTCATGAAAGTACACGATGACTCAGTAAAAACAACCAGAGTAAATGGCATCTGAACCATGACCTATCTCCTTTGTTAGCTGACATTCCTTCCAAGATGAAGAGTTCAAACTGCTTGTTAGTGCAACTGAGAAGCTACGGGAAACCTTCCTTCACTCCTCTGCCTCCCCTTGCTGGACAAAAGTTCTATGCCAAGTGCAAGAGATAAAGAACACTGCTGTCCTGATCAGACTTGCCCCAGCTCATGCCCCACTGGGGGAGGCAAAACAAGAGGATCAGAAATGACTTCTCTGCCTTGCACTTGGAAAGAAAGTTGGATTTTTACTTTATTTTGTAAAATTTTATTGTATTGACTTCAGGTAATGGAGACTTCTAAATGTAGAAAAATATGAGTAATATACAGTTGCACTGTTTAATGATAAAGGGGTTAGTCTCTCAAGAAGGCATTACAACCCCAAACACATCTGCACCTTAATAACGAAGCATCAAGATACATAAGTGAAAAACTGACAAGGAGGGGTGTAGGATGGAGGGACACATGTACACCTGTGGCTGATTCATGTCAATGTATGGCAAAAACTGCCACAATATTGTAGAGTAATTAGCCTCCAGTTAAAATAAATGATGGAGAGGATAATGGCACCCCACTCCAGTACTCTTGCCTGGAAAATCCCATGGACGGAGGAGCCTGTAGGCTGCAGTCCATGGGGTCGCTAAGAGTCGGACACGACTGAGCAACTTCACTTTCACTTTTCACTTTCATGCATTGGAGAAGGAAATAGCAACCCACTCCAGTGTTCTTGCCTGAAGAATCCCAGGGACAGGGGAGCCTGGTGGGCTGCCACCTATGGGGTCACCCAGAGTCGGATATGACTCAAGCGACTTAGCAGCAACAGCAGCAAAATAAATTAATTTAAAAAAAACAAAACTAAAAGGAGAAATAAATAAATCCACTATTATATTTGGAGACTTCTATTCCTCTTATGTCAGTAATTACTAGACCAAGGAAGCAAAAATCCAATAAAGATATATATATGACTTGAATTACAAAATCATTTGGTCTCACTGACATTACAGAATGCTCTATCCACAAACAGCAGAATACACACTTGTCTCAAGCTCACATGGAACATTACCAAGGTAAACCACATTCTGAGTAACAAAACACATCCTAACAAATTTAAAAGAATAGAAACATGCAACGTATTATCTCAGGCCATAATGGAATTAAACTAGAATCAACAACAGAAAGATAGCTGGAAAACACCTCCAAATAGTTTGAGATTAGATACCACATTTATAAATAACCCATGATCAAAGAAAAAGTTTAAAGAAAAACTCTTCAATATTTTGAACTAAATGAAAATGAAATTATAAGTTCAAGTTTTGTGGGATGATGCAATGAAAGCAGTGCATAGAGAGAAATTAAGATCATTGAGGTGCATGAAAATAAAGATCTAAAATCGGTTAAAATGGACATGGCTTTTTTAATGAAATTTATAATGAAGAAAAATATCATTGTTAAGTTCATAGATATTTATCGAACATC
>SJYV01029116.1:0-14557 GCA_006410875.1 Neotragus pygmaeus | reverse complement strand
GAGGAGAAGGGGATGATAGAGGATGAGATGGCTGGATGGCATCACCAACACGATGGACATGAGTTTGAGTGAACTCCAGGAGTTGATGATGGACAGGGAGGCCTGAAGCGCTGCGATTCATGGGGTTACAAAGAGTCAGACATGATTGAGTGACTGAATTGAACTGAAGTGGTTTCAGTTTTCAGAAAGTCTGCCAGAGAGGTGGCAAATTCTATAAGGCTTACAGTAAAGAAAGTTATGAAACATTTAGGGCTTACGGCACTAGACAGCCAATCTGAACTTTAAAAATATACTGTGTTCAAGTATCAAATGAAAAAAATCCTCATAAAGCTGAGCTAATGCCTTTTTTTATGAGGTAGTATTATTTCTTAAATTTTGGAACTGAGTCTATGATGCAAATGTCATTATTTAATGTTGATACTGAATATCATAAGCTCAAAATCAAACTGAAAAAAAAAAATCAGTGATCTAATGTATGCATCCTCTTCAGCTTTTTATAAAAACTATGACTCTACATTCAGCAACCTATTTATGAAAGGATTTATTATGAGCAGAATTTGTGGCTAAAAAAATAAGCATCTGGTAGATGGAGAACATGTGACAATTCAGAGAATGGAATACAACCTGCCAATAAAAATAGACGGAGCTACTGACATACAGACTTCGAATGAATTTCAAAACCATTATGTGGCATGAAAGAAGCCAGACACAAAAGAATACTATATGATTCCAATTATAGAAAACTGTAGGAAAACCAAATCGTACTGAAGTGACAAAAATCCATCAGGAGTTGCCTGGGCTGGAAAAGTAGAGGAGAAACTATACAAGGTTTTGTAGCTGTATCTCTTTTTAAAATAATATCTTAAAAAATATTTTATTTATTTATTTGGCTGTGTCAGGTCTTAGCTGCATGTGGTATCTATTTCCCTGACCAGGAATTGAACCAGGGACTCTTGCATTGGGAGCATGGAGCCTTAGCTACTAGAGCATCAGTGAAGTCTCCTGTAATTATATCTTGATGTTTATTTACATTGTTGTATTTATATACCAAGACTCTTCAAACTGTGCACAAAAATACANTGACCAGGAATTGAACCAGGGACTCTTGCATTGGGAGCATGGAGCCTTAGCTACTAGAGCATCAGTGAAGTCTCCTGTAATTATATCTTGATGTTTATTTACATTGTTGTATTTATATACCAAGACTCTTCAAACTGTGCACAAAAATACACCTCAATAACATTTATTAAAAAAAAAAAAACAACCCAAGACCAATCAATGTTATCAGTAACCCTCCTACCCCCCACCCTATTCATTGAAAGATTATAGTCTTTCAGGGTTTGTTCTTATTCCGAATTTCCTAGACCCTTCTCAACTGTATTCAAGATTTGGCATAATTTCGAGAGCAATTTTCCCTCTGGCAATTGCTCGAAGCTATCATCAAAGAGAAGATAAGCTCTTCTACCCAAAAATAAGAACTACTGGACTACAATCAAGAGTGTCTGAAGACTTTACATAGCGTTTGAGAATTTTTTGAGTAAGTTGCCAATATATGAAGTTCAGGAGATTTCTCATTAAAAAAAACTAGAACACAGAATTTCTGGCTTTTTGGGAAACATCGTTTGCATCGCGTTGCTTTAATTTCTCAGAGGCAGCAAGCAGCCGGCTGGAGCTGAAGAGCAGGTCTGCTTTCATTGAGACCTCAAGGGTGCTCTCTGATTAGCCACCGTGCCCACCCCTCCTGGCTGGCCTTTCCTGATGGCTCAGTGGGTAAAGAATCTGCCTGCAGTGCAAGAGATTCAAGGTCAATCCCTGGGTCAGGAAGATCCCCTGGAGGATGAAGTGTATTCTTGCTTGGAAATCCCATGGACAACCCTGGTGGGCTACAGTCTATGGGATCACAAAGAGTCAGACGTGACTGAATGACTGAACACACATGCTGATCTGATGCCTTATTCTCTTCTCCCTCTGCCTCTCCTTACCTGTCTTGGTAGCTCCTATCAACCAGGGACATCCTCTAAGAAGGGGATGGCACTCTCGGGAAGCAGGGAGGAGGGTGCCAGCTCTGCAGTGGGGGTCTGAGCACCAAGGAGAACCAAGGCCCACATCTGGGCTTTATTGGCAACACATTTTTGCTCAGAAGATAAGAAATTAAAGAGGGGAGCTGTGAGTGATTGAAGGGACAGTCCCATAAGTGGGGAGGCTCCCCTAAATCATGTTCAAACAGAGGCTGCACAGAACCTGGACAGCTCTCAGACAGCAAGTAACCCCAGCCTCGGAGGCTGTGCCAGGCATCCTTTCAAGTTCCTCCCACAGCAGAGGCACTTTGACTCCCAAAGACCTGCTTTTCACTCATCTCTTCCTCTTGCTGTGATTGAAGTAAGGAGGGTGTGAGCAGCCGAAACTGACAGTGCAATTACCACGTGCCAGGCTTTCAGCTCTACCCCTTCAGCCCCATGGCTGAAATCGGGACCCACGCTTCTCAGATGAACTCATTAACGTTCTGAGAGATTGACGGTCTTTCCCAGGTGCCCACCATGAACATGTAAAGTGGCCAGAGGCAGAGCCAGGTTTGAGGGATGCCTTACTTTTTGCCCAGAAAAAGCTGGTATTTAAACAAAACAAAAACTACAGAAATTCCAAGCATGCAAACAAAAGACCAGTTAAGAATAATGTTATGCCTGAAGTCCAAGTCCCCAAAACTGAGAGAATAAGACATCCACAGCAGTGCAAAAGCATAAAGGGGTTTTATTGCTAGCTCGAGCTAGGGCTCCTGTCTCATCCAGCGCAGTGGAGTCTTGACGAGAGCCCCGATCTCTGAATCACAGCTGCTTTTATACAGGCGGTTCTTAGTACAGCTGGCAGGTAATGATTGGCTGAGTTGTACATGCACGTGCACGATTTTCAAATCCCGCATCCCTATCCAGATTGGCTCAGGTTTGGCGCCATCGGGGACTTTCCCAGGGAGTGGTTTCCCGGAATCATCTCAGGTTTTACAAGAATCTGAATCTTAGGCTTAGTATAGCTTGTTGAGCCTGTCATGGCTCAGGTCTGGTCCCTTAACAATAAGGACATAACATGATGGAAAGGACAGAACATGGTGATTATTAGAGGTGGAAGAATAAAAGGAATAAAATGAAAATGATCAGACTGAAACAAAGCCAGGAATCAAAACCAAACAACGGGAAGCTGAGATCAGCCTCTTGTCAGGGAAGGAAATCACAGGGTGCGTCCAGGAGGGGGCTCAGGCACGGAGTTCCAAGGGCTTTGAGGAGTCGGGGTTGGAGGGCTCAAAGTGGTTATGCTAATCAGGTGTGGGGTCCAGATTCCAGACAGTGCAGAATGGGTCCATAGGTTTGAGCAGGACAGGTGGATATGCGCTCCATGTCCACCGGTCAGGAAGGAGTTCTTTAAGTTGACTTAGCAGCAGTTGATTAAGTTCTTTAATCAAGTTTGATTTTGATCCCCCTTAGGCAAACACAGCTGGGGTGGGGGTTCATTTCCCTGTTGCAGAAACCACCCCATGTCTCAGGACTGATGGTCTGATGAAATTGGCTCTACTTTTCAGGAACACACTGCTGTGAAGTCCAGTCCTCCCATCTCACAGAAGAGCACACTGAAGCCCAGGGAGGGTTCACTCTTGTGAGTCACTAGTCACCAGCAGAGGCAGGACCATGGCGCAGGTCCCCTGAGACCTCAGGCGAAGGCGGGCTGTGTCTCCAGTGTTCTAGCTTGTGATGAGAGTCCCCGGAACCAGAGGACAAACTGCCATCTCTCCCACTGTGGTTTGCCCAGGACCCAACAGAATAGAGGATGAACCAATGTGTAAGTGGATGGACGAGTAAGTGAACACATAGCCAGGCAGGACTGCGCTCCAGCTGGCAGCTGGTCCACCCCTCGTCTCAGGACCTATTTCTGGAGCAGTGTTCATGCCATGATATCTAGATTTCAAAGTGATTCCTCTCTCAGAAGTCATAATCTCTAACACAAATGGCTTCCACAATCCTTCCTGATGGAATGATGCTAAATTGGAAGAAACATTTTATCTGAGACTGCTTTCCCCAACCCCAAAGATATTGGTTTGTTTAATGATTTTTATTGTTTAGAGTTTTCTGTTTTATGGCCTTTTGCTCATTCCTTTTGCTCCAGTGTTCTTTCCTGGAGAATCCCAGGGACGGGGGAGCCTGGTGGGCTGCCGTTTATGGGGTCACACAGAGTCGGACATGACTGAAGTGACTTAGCAGCAGCAGCAGCAGCTCATTTCTACACCATGAGTGGAAGCTGAGGAGGCTCGTTCAGTGATGACCAGGAAGGAGAGGGAGCTGACATCTTACACTGAGTCCTGCTGATGCAAGAGAGGGGAACTTGGATGCAACAGGATAAGCTCAGTGGTTTACAGCCAAGGTGACTGTGTGCCCCAGGGACCCCTGGCAGTGCCTGGAGATATTCCTGGGGTCCCAGTTGGAGAGGAGGTTCTATTGCTACCTCGTAGGTGGAGCCAAGGAGGCTGCTCACCATTCTGTGGTTCATGGGGCAGCTCGCACAGCAAAGAGTGATCTAGTCCCCAAAGTCAATAGTGACGAGGGTGGAAAATTGGCTGAAGAGAGCTGGACAAAACAGACTTCAACCAGAAGTGGGAAAATGAATGGCTTCAGTACGAATACTATTTATGTCTGATTATTATGAAAATAAATTCATAATATTAAAACAAAACTATCTATACTCCCACCACCCTAAGATACCTCTTGGTATGTTTTAGGTAGTGTGGTGGAGGAGGTGGTGGCAGTTTAGTTGCTAAGCTGTGTCTGACTCTTTGCGACCCCATAGACTGTAGCCCGCCAGGCTCCTCTGTCCATGGGGTTTCCCAGGCAAGAGTACTGGAGTGGATTGCCATTTCCTTCTCCAGGGGCTCTTTCAGGATCAGGGGTCAAACTCATGTCTCCTTATTGGCAGGTGGATTCTTTACCACTGAGCCACCTGGGAAGCTTTAGGTAGTAGTTCAGTTCAGTTTAGTCGCTCAGTCATGTCCAACTCTGTGACCCCATGAATTGCAGCACGCCAGGCCTCCCTGTCCATCACCAACTCCCGGAGTTCACTCAAACTCACGTCCATTGAGTCAGTGATGTCATCCAGCCATCTCATCCTCTGTCATCCCCTTCTGCTCCTGCCCCCAATCCCTCCCAGCATCAGAGTCGTTTCCATTGAGTCAACTCCTCGCATGAGGTGGCCAGAATACTGGAGTTTCAGCTTTAGCATCATTCCTTCCAAAGAAATCCCAGGATGGATCTCCCTTTAGAATGGACCAGTTGGATCTCCTTGCAGTCCAAGGGACTCTCAAGAATCTTCTCCAACACCACAGTTCAAAACCATGAATTCTATGCCACTCAGCTTTCTTCACAGTCCCACTCTTATATCTATACATGACCACTGGAAAAACAATAGCCTTGACTAGACGGACCTTTGTTGGCAAAGTAATGTCTCTGCTTTTGAATATACTGTCTAGGTTGGTCATAACTTTCCTTCCAAGGAGTAAGCATAGAGTGGGAGGTAAAATAAGGGGTTTTTATTTTAAAAAGTCAGATGGCCCTGGCTTCAAATGATGTAGCATCATATGGTCACTGAAGGGCCTTGGAAAAGTCAGCTTGCCTCTCTCATCTCAGCTCGCACTGTTTTAGAAACTCTGGTAACTCTCATTTCTGCAGATAGCCAAGTGATTAGAGCAAAACAGCTATTATTTAAAGCACTGTGTGCATACTAGTTGTCCAAATTTTATTTTCCAATTCCTAGGCACAGGCATCCGTGGCTATAACAGAACTGTTTTCAAAACATTGATGCAATTTTTCTATGCCACTTTAGTTTTTAACAATATTAATTATGCTTTTAGGGTGAATAAACACCATTTGCTTTGTGCCATCCCAACAGTATCCAATGAACATCACATGCATACAGCCTTCCCCACTGGGGACTCTTTCCCTCAGGTAAATTCTGGCTGAGGGGTGGGAGTTACTGGGTTAAAGAGCATAGACAGTGTAATGGCCTCCAGCATTTTAGGACATAGCATCCATCAATGGGGAGCTAGAAGCCAGGACAGGACGCACGGAACAGGAGGCAGGACCAGCAATTACCTGGGAATCCTGAGCAGACGGACCAGCCTTCGCCTTGCCTGTGAAGCTCTGCTTTGTCAAGTCCAATCAAGTTAACATGGGTACAATATTTTAATCTATTCTGTCACTTCTATTCCAATTCTGTAAGTTGACCCCAAGGTGTCACTTATAGCAATTTTCCTCATCAGGATCCAGTCTAGGGTCAGGTATCACAGTTGGCTGTCAGTTTTTGATATCTCTTGATTTAATAGATGAAACAATAACTTTGTTGGTGCCTGTCTCTATCCACGTGCTATTAACCATCTCCGTATCTGTCTGGGGTTCACAAAGCTGGCTGCCACTCTGAGCTGCAGATTTTTCTGGCCAATGTTCCCACCTTATCTATGACAGTTCAGTACTGCCACCTGGCTCTTCATGTAAGGATCCTGTAATTTCTTTTGCAGTGTACCAGCATCCTGCCCTAGACCTGACCACTCGCCCCGAGGAGCCTGGGGTGAGATGGACATTAGTCTGACTCCCTCCTACCTCCTCCCCTGCCCCCCACCCGCCTCGTTGGCACCAACTTCTCAGAGGGCTGGAGGGAGGGAGGTGTGGAGGAGGAAGAACAATGGTTTTCTCCTGCTTCAGAAACCACCTTGTGGTCCGCTCCTGGAGGCCTTGTTTTGCTCAGACGTTCAGATGCTGCCTCTCTCATGGGGCTTTGTGCATCTTTTAAGATTCTTTTCCATATAGCTCATTACAGAGTGATGGGTAGAGTTCACAGATTCCATCTCCCTGCCCTTCCCCGAGTCCCTTCTTGGGGGTTTCAGACCTCCTTTCTGTTGCTGGATAGCTCTGTGACCTTGGACAAATTACTTGCCATCTCTGAGCATTAGTCTCCGGAGCTGCAAGCAAGGGGTGATGCTGATCATCTTACCGGATGCCTTCTAAGGCTATTTTAAATGAAGTTGCCTGTGTAAACCTCCTGGGGTGAAGAGGACCAGGATCAAGAGTTATGAAGATAATTCTGCATCTGCACACAGTCTGATCTACTCAGTATTTTATGTGGGTCAAAGTACCCTGTACCGTACCTTCCGCCATAAATGTCAGTGGAAAAATCAGGGAAAGAAAATGAATGACGGAGAAGAAATGAGCTTCCCCTGGGTTGCCGTATAGGAACAATAACCCAGAGGTTTCTTCTGGCTTCTGTTCTCCCTCCCCTCACTACTTCTAGACATCTACTGTCATCCTTTACGTAGATAACTCCCAAATCCATGCCCAGCCCTTAGTTAGCACATGAAGGAATGAGTGAAGAAAAAGATAAGAAAATCCCCAGTACCTCCACCCACATCCACGGGGTAGCTCAGACTGATGTCTGCCTCCACAATGTTCTGTTATAAATACAACAATGGCCAGCGTCATATACTGGATTTCACCTTATAAAACATCCTCACTTCATTCATCCCACGTGATCCTTGCAAGCCTGTGAGGCAGGGGTGAGGAGACTGAGGACAGACATATAGGAAAAATAGCGCGGACTGAACACTCAGGGGTGCTGCGTTCTTGTCGTGTGACACCCTGACAACACTATGAGGCATCTGTTATCATCCCTGGTTTACAGGTGAAGGAGCCAAGACAGAGAGAGGCTCCGTGACTCCCAAGCGCCTGCTAGACTTGCACATAGTAGAGACACTGTGCCCCCGAGCCCAGGCCGGGAGAGAACTTGCTCATTTCTGTTCATTCTCTTATGAACATGCCCTCGAGGGTGCTGGAGCGAGACGGACCACAGAGCAGACACCAGCTACGCCAGCTGAGTCCATGGTAGCCTGGCCAGCCCCAGGCTAACTACACCTGGCTATAGAGCCAAGTCTCAGCAGCACTGAGGACAGAAGGGACACCTAGTGGAGCCCAAATTTGGGGACAAATGAATGGTAGTTGTCTTAATCTACTAAACTTTGAGACAGTTCCTTAGTGCAGCAAGAATCTACTGACTCATGAAAAGATACCAAACATCATCATTTATTAAGGGAATTCTGATTAAAACTCTGTGATTTCAACACTTCACACCCACTAGGGCTGCTGTAATTGAGAACCAGTTCCAGGCCTCTCCCTCACTTTCTCCTGGGTTGTTGGCAAGCTTTGGAGTTACCCAACTTGTAGAAAGGTCATCCCCATCGCTGCTTTTCTCTTCACACAGGGCTGTACGAGCATGCATGTCTGTGCCTACATTTCCCCTTCTAAATGACATTGGGTTAAGGGTCTCCCCCATGGTATGACCTCAACTTTACTAATTATATTTGCAATAACTCCATTTTCAATCAAGGTTGTATTCTGAGCTGGGAATTAGGCTTTCAACATATGAATCTGGGGCGGGGGAAGCATAATTCCATCTGTAATAGCTCCTTGAACACATGTGTAAAATGAAGTTCTGCACCTAGTTTTACAAGCAAGTTGAGAGAACCCAGCCTTCATGTTTGGAAGCACAAGTGCACCCTTGTACAGTTTTAAGGACTATCGGAATGGTCTTAATCAAACTTCTATTCACTTAAGGGAGGAAGTGGAGTCCGAGAGGGAGGTAACAAGTTGTCCAAAGTCACAGGGGCCAGAAGCCAGGACACCGGATGGCTTCTTTTAGAAACGTTCCTGCCACATCACACTTCATTCTCACATACGCACAATTTAGTCCATTCCTTGGCCTTTAGTAGATAATTTCTAAAAGCTATAAAGGGCTCTTAGGTGAGGCCTCCTGAACTCAAAAACCCTTCACAGCCCTAAAACAGATTTGCTGCAAGATTAAAGCCCCAGGAGACAGAGTCCGGCCTGGCCCTGAGCCACAATTATCCTGAAAGCCTGGAGATGCTCTTGCCCTCAGGACAAAAGGACAGGCCTCAGTGTCAAGAAGAAAAGCTCCCAAGAAAGATCTCTCAGTCTAACAGTTGGGCAAACACACTCAAAATACTTTTATTCTATTAGGGAACCAGCTCTGCCAAGGCAGGNCACACGGGCCTGTCTGTATGGGTGGATGCCCTGTATGCTACATGCTGGTTTGCTTTAACAGGCGCTTCATATAGCCAGCAGCTCCAGTCTTGACTATCCTACACGTTACATCCCCATTTTGCTTAAGTAGAAGGTGCTGTTCAGAGAGGACTAAGCCGTTGACCACAGCCGTAGAAACAGGCTCACAACACAGACTCCTCTCTCTGTGTCCCCTAGCTCTTGCCTCCCAGGGAAGGGGAGCCCAAAGGAAGCAGGACACAGCTTGATGGCAGGCACTGTGCAGTGCGTCTCCATCGGGCGGTTGTGGATTGAACCAGGAGAGTGTTGGTCCCAACCCACCTGGACAACTCGCTGGCTGTGTCTCAGCCATTTAACTTCTACGTGAAGTGGGTACCATGCTAGCATCTACCCAGTTTCCTCCTCGGGTGATTTGCTGTGGAGTAGCAATCACACAGAGGGAGGCTTTTTTTCATCAAGCATTCAGCATCGTGAGGGTGGTGCTGCAGTCTGAGACACGTGAACCTATTTGGGCCCTGAGGAACCTGAGCGGCTCCTCCTCCAGGGCCCCCTCCATCCACCTTTCTGATGGCGCTTGGGATGGGTTGCAGCAACCACCATGCAACCCCAACAGTGGCGGGGAGCCGGCTCTCTTTACAGCATCACCATCCTAGCTTCTCCCTAGAGCCCGAAGCATCCTGGCTCATGGGCTGTGGGGACTGGGGCGGGGTGGGGTGGCTATGGGAAGGGTGGCTGTCCCTGCAGGGCCCCCATTCATGCAGGTGAGCCTAGGTCCTTTCTAAAGACATCCACCTGCTGGAACTTCTCAAAGTCCTCTTGACCCATGCTGGAAGAGCAGGTGTAAGATGAGGACCAAGTTGCCATGGAATTTTGTTACCAGAAGGCAGAGGATAGGAAGGGCTTGGGGCAATTGAGTTGTGCAGTGACGGATGAAGCAGAAAGGCATGCTCTTTGGGGTCAGAGGACTGGTTGAAGTGTGTGCCCTGCCTCCCATTACCCGGGTAACCTTGGGTCAAGTACCCACAGCCCCGGAAGCATGACTTCCCCAGCATCACTCGGCACATAGAGAAGATAATGACCTGCACTCAGAGATGTGGAAATGTCAGAGGATAATAAGTATTTACTGGGCACCCATTAGGCACTTTAAGTAATTTTGGTGTTGGCTTTTTGTTTTTATAGCCAACACGTTGGCCATCAGAAGAGTCCAAAGATAAACATAAGATAAAAAGTTCACCCACCTATCCAGAAAAATCAATGTGAATATAAAAATGCATGTAATTTCAGATCGTTTTCTACTTGTATATGATTCTTTACCAAAAGAATGCAATCATAGTGTGCATGCTTACTTATAACCTGTTTTTCCCTCCACTTCACAACCATCATCATCTTTTCCCCAAATCAATAAGCTCATTCCTACAACACCCTTACAGCTATCAGTGTGTTTTATTACAGGGATGATATACGTTGTTGAGCTAATCTCTAGGTGTTGAAAATTGAGTGGTTTCCAATGCTTCTGTAAGAAAGAGCGTTCCACTAAAAAGTGTTCTGTCCTTTACTCCCAATGCTAACCTTGTGAAGTTGGCCTAATCACATTCATTTTTTAAATTATATAATATTGGAAAGCATGTTAGACGCTATAATGCATCACAGAGATTCATCAACAATTTGTTACGAAGAGGCCCCAGCCTTACCTTTTCCTGGGTCTTGAGCTTCATAGGGGTCCTTGTTAGCAGCAGCTGAAAGTCTCTGGAAATGCTCTGCAAAAGCTGTTAAATGTACACACACACACACACCACTGAAACAGCGTAGTGACACATCCCGTTAGATCGGAAATCTGAAGATACTCATGGCGCAGGAGGATATGAGAGCACTGGCATTCATGTGTTCTGCTAGAAAGGAGTGTGAGCGGCACGATCTTTGGGGAGATTGTAAAAGTCCTTGTGAAAAGAGGGTTTTCACTTTGAACAATTCCAAGTCTTATATTTTATCCTCATGAAAAATAACAAACACTAGTGTGTTCAATACAATATTGCTAAAGACAGATATTTTAAATAGGAAACAATCTGTTAACCATTAAACAACCCAAATAACCATCTGTATCTGTTGCTGATGTTTAGTCACTAAGTCATGTCCAACTCTTTAGCAAGCCCATGGACTGTAGGCCCCTGGGCTCCTCTGTCCATGGGCTTTCCCAGGCAAGAATACTAGAGTGGGTTTCCATTCCTTCGCTAGGGGCTCTTCCTGACTCAGGGAACATCTCCTACACTGGCAGGCAGAGTCTTTACCAATGAGCCACCAGAGAAGCCCAACCACCTGTATGGTAGATGGGAATGGTTAAACATACACACACGCATATACATATACAGTGGAATTCCAGGCAGCTCCTAAAATGATGGCTATAAAAATGTATTTGTATTTGTCAACATCAGAAAATGCTTCCAAAATATTATTGCTTGAAAACCTTATGTGTCATGTGATAATCTTCTTAGTGAGAAAATACACTTTAGTATCTATGTAAGCATAGATGTGTTGATACTTGGAAGAATATGCTTGAGAAAAAATAGTGCTAAAATCTAGAAAGATAAGATTATGCAGAATATTTTTATTTTCTCTGGCATTTTTTAAGTTGTGTAGATTATTAACTTCAAAAGGGAGAAGCAGCAAAGCTTTGCGCACATGATGCACACCATGCGTGTATGGATCGGCTTTCCAATCTGACCTTCTGCCCGTTTTATTTTCCACTTGCTTCTCCTTGCAACTGTCTATTTGCTTTTCTTTTGAAATGGTTTATTGAGGTATAATTTGCATCAAATAAAGTTCACTAATGGTAACTGTACAGATTGGTGCAATTTGGCAAATACAGTCATGAAACTCCCATCACACTCATGATACAGAACAATTTCCATCGCCACCAAAAATTCCTTCTGACCTTTTCTGTCACTGTGCATTTACAGTGTTTAATCAGTACAGTTTGATTAAAATTACCATCTTGCTATACATTTTCTATTTGTTCCATCTGTTTCCTGTTACTTCCTTTCCCTGACTTCTTTTGGATCAAATTTTAATTTAATTTTATTTCCACTAATGTCTCAGCTGTCTCTCTTAGCTTTACTTTTGTTAAAAGTGGGCATTCTACAGTTTCAAATAATATTAAATGTCTTCTAAATATAGTCACATTTCATATAACTTAAAAACCCTGACAGTATGTTGCCAATATCTTGTCCTGGTCTTCATGCTCTAGTTCTTATTATATATTGCTATATTTGGTTTAAATTTCACAATTGAAATTACATTTGCTTTAAACGTTCAATGATGTTTGTAAGGTACTGAAAATAAGATGTATCTTCACTGAAATATTTACCATTTATGGTCCTTCCATAGGGACCTTTGGGTCAAGTGTGTAATATGTCTTTCTTTCTTTGGGATCCTTAGGATGTTTATCACTGATTTTCAACAACATAAGATGTCTTGATACTTTAAAATTTTTCTTGCTTGCTGTATGTGAACTCCNGGTCCTTCCATAGGGACCTTTGGGTCAAGTGTGTAATATGTCTTTCTTTCTTTGGGATCCTTAGGATGTTTATCACTGATTTTCAACAACATAAGATGTCTTGATACTTTAAAATTTTTCTTGCTTGCTGTATGTGAACTCCCTCTTTTGGATTTATGGTTTTTACCATTTGGAAAACTTCCATCCATTATTTCACACACTTATTTTTGGCCCCTCTCTTTAAGGACTCCAATTGTACATATGTTAAATTGATATTATGAAAATGGCCCTTAATTCTCTATTCTCATCACTTTCCTCCCTTTTTCTTCTCTGTGCTTACTTTGAACAGTTCCTATGTGTTCAGCTTACTGATAATTTCTTCAAGTTTATTCTGTTGTTAATTCCAACCAATCTATTTCTTTTCTGATACCATATTTTTATCTCTACAAGTATTTTTAAGATATCTCAATATTTTCTATTTCTCTCTTTATTGTATTTATGTTATTATCTATCTTCTAAATATATGGTATTTATGGGGTTGGCCAAAAGGGTCTTTGGGGCTTTTCTGTAACATCTTTTGAAACTTTTGGCCAAGCCAGTATAATATACCTGATGGCCTTATCTGATCCTTCCATCTCTATTATCCCCATTCAGTTNTCTATCTTCTAAATATATGGTATTTATGGGGTTGGCCAAAAGGGTCTTTGGGGCTTTTCTGTAACATCTTTTGAAACTTTTGGCCAAGCCAGTATAATATACCTGATGGCCTTATCTGATCCTTCCATCTCTATTATCCCCATTCAGTTTCTGTTGATTGATTTTTTTTCTTCTTCCGAATCTCGGTTATATTTTCCTTCTTCTGTGCCTCATTGATTGAACTCTAGAAATTGCATTGGTGCTGGATTTCATAGTAGTCCTTTAAGTGGTGTTGGCTTTGTCCTGGGATACAGTTTAGTTTTTGAGATGGGTGATCCATTTGAGGCTTGCTTTTCAGCTTTATAAGGGAAGGTCCAAAGCAGCCCTTAGCCTAGAGCTAAGTTAGTTGCCCTACTAAAGAGGTGCCATTCTGAATCCTCTACCAAATGCCTGAGCTTTACAAAGTCAGATCAGTCACCAGATAAAGAACAATGAGGCGCCCTCTGTGGGTCTCAAATGTTCTCTCTCTGAAGCTCTCTTTGATATTTTGCTCCACAAATTCTGTCCCCTTGACCCAGCTCCCAGCTCTTATTCCTGTCTTCTCAGCTCAGTGTGACTGCTGGGCTCGGCTTGGCTCACGCCTCCCTTCACTACGGCCTGAAAGTTACCATTGGGTTGAAAACTCGGAATCTCAGGGCTCACTCTGCTTTCCTTGATTCACTTTCTCAGGGAGCTCAGTTCATGTTCCCAAAGCCTGAAGTCTGTTACCTGTATATATAGCATGTGTATATTCTTGGGGCTTCCCAAGTGTCACGGTGGTAGCAAACCATCTGCTGATGCAGGAGACACAGGTCCCACTCCTGGGTCAAGAGGATCTCCTGGAGTCTTGCCTGGAGAGTCCCATGGACAGAGAAGCCTGGTGGGCTATCGTCCATGGGGTCGCAAAGAGTTGGACACGCTGGAGAGACTGAGATGCAGCATTTTTCTTTGGGGGTACATTACATTGTATAAAATATATGCTTATATCTGAATGAAATATATACCCAGTTTCTGCTTATTGAAAGTGGAAAATAAATTTGGCCCCTTTTATTTTCTCCTGGTCATAAATGGAAGTTCCCTGGTGGCTCAGATGGTAAGGAATCCTCCTGCAATTCAGGAGACGTGGGTTAGATCCCTGGGTCAGGACGATCCCCTGGAGAAGAGAATGGCAACCCACTGCATCATTCTTGCCTGGAGAAGTCTATGGACAGAGGAGCCTGGTGGGTTACAGTCCATGGAGTCTGCACAGAGTCAAGCACGATTGAACCACTAACTATTCTTATTTTCACCCACA
>SJYV01029113.1:18506-32233 GCA_006410875.1 Neotragus pygmaeus | reverse complement strand
TGTGGGAGGGCGGGAGTGGGGAGGACGGGCGGGCGCACAGGACGTGAATGACCCGATGGCCTAGACAGGGAGACATGTTTGATCGTAGATGGGGCCAGATTCAGAGGAGAAGGCAGGGCCCCTGACTGGAGGGACATCCCGAGGGGCGTGAGGAGTGAGTGCAGGCGGAGAGGCGAAGGCGCTGCCTCTGCCCCTGAGGGCAGGGGCGCCGAGAGTGGGCAGGTGGGCGTGGATGGGGCCTGAATCCGTGCTGGTGCTGCCCCTGCCCAAGCTGCAGGTTCCGGCTCTGGCCATGTCAGTGTGAGCTACCAGCTTGTTTTCCTGCTGCAGCTCAGAGAAGTCACCTCCCCACCCCACTCCTGAAGCTGGGGTATCAGGTGTCTAGCTGTCTGTCAGCGCCCCCCCCCCCCTTCTCCACCTCATCCCTGGGCACCTTGTCACAAGCTGGTGGGCGGTGCTGCTCCCCTTTGTTGTCAGCCCCAAGTGAGGGCTGCAGACACCCTGGCTATGACAGCAGCGTGGATTTCTGAGGCAGATCACACACAAACACACACACATACAGACACACACACAGACACACACATGCACACAGACACAGACACACACTCACACAGACACACAGACACACACACGCACAGAGACACACACACAGAGGCACAGACACACACACAGACACACACACAGACACACCCACACCCACACACACAGAGATACACCCACACCCACACCCACACACACACGCCCGCTTGGATCTGGAACGCTTGTAGGTCCTTCACTTTATCTTTTGGGGCAGGTGGGCTGGGAGCTGCCATGTAGCGTTTCCTGACACTGATAAACTCTTCTCTGGAGCCAGATTCTTTCACGGGGGCCGGGGGTCAGTGACTCTGGAATGGTTTGGCTGTGAGAACACAGCTGCCTCCAGGTCTTGGCTCCTCTCCTGCTGGGTGGGGCCCGTGTGAGCAGGTGTGGCCTTGAAGGCCTGGGTCCCCTCGTAGGACCCCTCATGGGACCCCAGGCGTGCATGTTCCTGCTCTCAACCCGGTGGCTCTGAGCGCATTTTCATTTGATTCCTCCTCATCTCACGTCCTAGCAGAGTTCTGCTTGAACCCCTGATGCCATCCGTTCGTGCACTAATCCGAGAGGTACTTGTGCCCTGCTCTGAGTCAGGAATGGCTTCTGGGTGTGACGATGCAGCAGGGAGCAAAGGGCAAAAGTCCTTATTCTCACAGAGTCCACATTCTAGAGAGGAGGACTGGCAGTAAATAGCATTTCCAGTATGTCACATTGTGGTGAGAGCTTCGGGGGGAAACAGAAAGAAGAGCTGGTGCAAGTCAGGGAGGGCCACACCGAGGAGGCAACACCCGAATAACAGCCAAGGGTGGTGAAGGTGCGTCACACGTGTGCCGGCCCTTCAGAGGACGGCGCCTGGGCGGAGCGAGGCTTTCCTCTGTTCCCACGACGTTTCTGGGACCTGACACAGTGCTCGGCATGCAGCAGCTGCCCAGCCGTGTGTACTGCATGCACGACTGGACCTGGGGAAGAGTATTTCGGATGGGAGGGCAGTGAGGGTTTGCAGGCAGCAAGGAGGCCCGTGTGGCCGAGGGGCCGAGATTGGGGGCCACAGGAGGAGAAGCGAGAGGGCGAGGTCAGAGGTATGGGCTCCTGGGACCTTCTCAGGGGGTCCGTGAGCTGAGAACTCCTCTCACGGTAACGCTAGGCTGGAGGGGCTTGTCTGCTCACGAGTGTGTGATGGGGTTTTCTAGAGGCTGCGTGATACATGCAGCAGATGGAGAGTGCAGGAAGCAGGCGTGAGAGCCCAGTTGTCTTAAGTCAGACGTTGTCACTCTAATGGCTAAATTTTTGTTTTGGAAAATATGAAAGAGAATCTTAATTGTGTTAGTATGTTTTAGTTCAGTCACTCAGTCATGTTTGACTCTTTGCGTGGACTGCAGCACGCCAGGCTTCCCTGTCCTTCACCAACTCTCAGAGCTTGCTCAAACTTACGTCCATTTAGTCAGTGGTGCCATCCAACCATCTCATCCTCTATCGTCCCCTTCTCCTCCTGCCTTCAATCTTTCCCAGCATTGGTTTTTTCCAATGAGTCAGCTCTTTGCATCACGTGGCCAAAGTATTGGAGCTTCCGCTTCAGCATCAGTCCTTCCAATGAATATTCAGCACTGATTTCCTTTAGGATGGACTGGTTGGATCTTCTTGCAGTCCGAGTGACTCTATAAAGAGTCTTCTCTTACACCACAGTTCAAAAGCATCACTTTTTCGGCGCTCAGCTTTCTTTAGAGTCCAACTCTCACATCCATACGTGACTACTAGAAAAACCATATTTGCCTAGATGGACCTTTGTTGGCAAAGTAATGTCTCTGCTTTTTAACATGCTGTCTAGGTTGGTCATAACTTTTCTTACAAGGAGCAAGAGTCTTTTAATTTCATGGTTGCAATCACACTGCAATTTGCAGTGATTTTGGAGCCCCCCAAAATAAAGTCTGTCACAGTTTCCATTGTTTCCCCATCTATTTGCCATGAAGTGATGGGACCAGATGCCATGTAGGCCATTGTAAAAATGTTGGCTTTAATGCTGCTTTGGGAGCTTTGTTTGTCTAAGGGGAGGGGTCCTGGAGGGGTCTCCCTGCAGCCCCGCTGCCATCCTTGTGGGGGTGTCATGTCCCTTTGGGCTGCCACAGGGCCTCGAATCAGCAGAGCCTCTTGAGCAGCTGCTCTGTGCCTGGAGCTGGGGGCACGGGGCTGAGCTCCAAGGAGCAGAGCCGGCCTGAGTACAGATAGACAGCTTTTGGCTGTGCTTTTCCACAGCTTCAGTGAGCGCCTCTCTGCGTCTCTCTCCTCACCTGCCCACCTGGATCCTCATGGCCCTCAGACTCTGGGTCTCTGTCCCGCAGCTCTGGACTCTTGGTAGTGACTAGGCTGAAGTTCCCCTCCTGTCCTGCCGTGAGTCCCTACGCCAGGTCGAGTAGTGCTGGCTGACTCACAGATGCTCTGTGGTCCATCGCTCCCTGAGAGGTGCCATTGCAGGATGCAGGCTGGGGAGCAGAAACTCGGAGTCCCTGTGACACCAGAGCACCCTGGCCTTTATTGCCTGAAGGGCTCCGTCTCAAAGAGGCAATTCAGTGATACACTGTAAGAAGAAGAATCCTGGTTGTGTATCCTTGCTCACGTCACCTGAAGCTGCCTTTCTGGAGGCTCTATGCCTGGCGGCCGCGCATTGTTCTGACAGCTCTGTTTCTCAAGCTGTGTCGCGAGTGGTTCTTCCTTCGTGGCAGCTCGGGCCTTGGGCGCTAGGGCCGGAGCCTGGCTGCACCGCTCTCCTGCTGTGTGACTGTTAAGTGTCTTTAAACAGCACTTTCCTGTCTGCAAAATGCAGGTGGTAGATTGTGGTGGAGGCTGAGATGCCGTCTGGATCTGGCCGCTAGTAACTCCTCAGTGTTGGCCGCTTTCACGACAGTCCTTGTATCTTCCTTGTGAACGTCGGAGTTTGGCAGGAACTTGCTGGCGCGTCTTCTCCTTCAGCCCCTCCTGCCCAGCACCCAGGTCACACCCTCTGGGACAGGTGGGGATGGGCGAGGGGCACAGAGGAGGCTTCACCACATTCTTTCTTTCAAAAGACAGAGCTGTCTTGCGTTCTCTCATTCTGTTATGTGAGTAGCCACTTACTTAGCTGAATGTAACCTTTTGTGAATGGGGTTATCAACTACTAGTTAATAATAACACTTCTGTCATTTACTGGGTCTGGCTGTGTACTGCTACCATTTTGCATTCATTACCTCAATTCCTGCAAAAAACCCTGTGATTTATTGAACATTGCCTTCACTTTGCAGGTGAAGATAACTTCCTGAGATCCCAGGACTGGGGCACGTGTTCTTTTTGACTCTGTTTTTCTGGGTTGTCTGGGAGAAGGCAATGGCACCCCACTCCAGGACTTTTGCCTGGAAAATCCCATGGACGGAGGAGCCTGGTAGGCTGCAGTCCATTGCTAAGAGTCAGGCATGACTGAGCGACTTCGCTTTCACTTTTCACTTTCACGCATTGGAGAAGGAAATGGCAACCCACTCCAGTATTCTTGCCTAGAGAATCCCAGGGACGGGGGAGCCTGGTGGGCTGCCACCTATGGGGTTGCACAGAGTCGGATACGACTGAAGCGACTTAGCAGCAGGGGCAGGCATCTGCCTTTGCATCATTTGCATAGGCATCAGCTGTTATGTTTACTGGTGTTTGGTTCTGACTTGGACTTTCTTTCTAGTATTTNACCTATGGGGTTGCACAGAGTCGGATACGACTGAAGCGACTTAGCAGCAGGGGCAGGCATCTGCCTTTGCATCATTTGCATTGGCATCAGCTGTTATGTTTACTGGTGTTTGGTTCTGACTTGGACTTTCTTTCTAGTATTTGCTTGGGGTGACAAAGGGCAGGGGTCATTTCTTTTTAAAGTTCAGTTGTATATATATATTTTATTTTTTGATCCTTCAGTATTTTATTTTTGTGATCCTACATATATATATATTTACAGAAATGTTTTGATTGATGTATAGCTGATCTGTGCTGTATAGCACGGTGACTCAGTTGTACACATATTCTTTTTATGTTTTCGCTTATGGTTTATCACAAGATATTAAGTATATAGTTCCCTGTGCTGTACAGTAGGACCTTATTATGTATCTGCTCTGAGTATAATGGTTTGCATTTACTAACCCCAAATTCCTTGCCCAGCCCTCTCCCTCCCCACTTCCCCCTGTCAACCATGGGTCTGTTCTCTATGAGCAGAAGTCCTTTCTGACTCACTGGTCAGCTGTGTAGGTGTTTTTCCTAAAGAAATAGGTTGCTATTGAAGAAAGTAAAATAAAAGGTTTTGAGAAAACACAGTTTTGGGGGTTAGTGTTGCTCAGAATTGGAGACTTGGAGGAGAACCCAGAGGTCATGGTCCACGCTCTTCCTGGCCCCTCTAGAGAGGGCTGTTTCNTGTTTTTCCTAAAGAAATAGGTTGCTATTGAAGAAAGTAAAATAAAAGGTTTTGAGAAAACACAGTTTTGGGGGTTAGTGTTGCTCAGAATTGGAGACTTGGAGGAGAACCCAGAGGTCATGGTCCACGCTCTTCCTGGCCCCTCTAGAGAGGGCTGTTTCACAGCCAGAATAAAGTGGTCTGAGGGCCCATAGCAGAGTGCCGCATTCGTAGTTGCTCTTCCTGCCCAGCCGTCTGCTCTTGGATAGCCCTCCTATTAGGTAGAAGTTTCCTCTGTCACCTCCACCCACTTCTCCACCGCCTCCTCCGCAGCCACGCAGGGACCCCTGGACAGATGCCCTTGTCAACTCCACAGACACAAGAGTGTTTCTGCTGGAGCTGCAGAGACTTAGTCCCTGCCCTGAGCCAGCGGAGGTGGGGGGGGTGGTGGGGATGCTCAGTCACATGCTTGTGGAATTAGGACCGGTGGGCGGGACTAAAGAGCAGAACCAGGGAATGGGGAGGGCCACCTGGAGGCTTCTGTGTCCTCAGCATCCTGCCAAGTGTCCATCTGATGCTAAATAGGATGGAAAGAGAATGGGGAGTGCGCAAAGGCAGGAGCAAGGATCGTGGAAAAAGCTCTGCTTTCCTTCTGGTGTTGTGAGCTGCTTCCTGGGAACCAGAGGACCTATCCCGGGGCCGTGAGGGATGAGAGGGCTTTGGGACCAGAGCTGGGAAGCAGTTGGGATGACAAGGAGCTTCATTCCCAGATGGTCTGATTCAATTAGCCCTCCCCAGGCGAGGGACTCGGTGTCCCCATCCACAGATGGTGGTGGCCTGGGCGGTCCTTTTTAGAGAGACTGATCAAGAATGCAAGGTGTTTGGCCACCTTGGTCCTTGTTTCCGCAAACATGAAGAATCTCTGTAAGTTTCCTCCCAATGACATTCTAAAACAAGCCTTCCTGTCTGCCTTCCTTCTAAGGTCTGTTCAGACAAGCTGCGCCTGAGTGCACTAGGAAGGGAGTGTTTCGTAGATGCCCTCGTACGAGTCAGCTTTGCACACAGGCTGGTATATTAGTGGTGGAGAAGCTCAGGAGAAATTTAACCAAACTTGGCTCTGATTTCTTATCCTTGAAGTATAATTGTCGTTTTGTTGTTTTGATTCTTTTTCTTTTTTATGTCTTTAAAAATAAATCTCCCCCACCCCTCAAGTAACCACCCATCTATTCTAAGAGCCAGAGATTGAGTGTTCTCAAACCAGCCATGAGTCAGTGACAGCCTCTTGCTCTTATAAATAGAAACATAGACTCTGCTCCCGCGTGTTCTTCACAGGCTGTCTCTCCAGCACTTTCCTTTCCACAGCCAAGGAATGTGCTTCTGAGTCAGCAGTCAGCTGCCGAGGTTGGAGCACGCAAGGCAACGCTAGCGGCAGAAACCGCACCGCCGCGGGAGACCAGGCCTCCCTTCCTCCTCCAGCCTCCCTCCTCAGACTCCTCACCTTCCTTGTTCCTTCCTTCCAACACCTTGGCTTTTCAACCCCCCGGATTTCTGGCACCTTCCGGCTGGGTTTCCAGGTCTGTAGGTTCCTGTGATCGCGGCTGTTGGTTTTCCCAGGCTGCTGGCACGTACACAGCACATGGGGTGGTTCAGGAGAGGCTGGGAGAAGCACGACCTGGGTTTGACCTTCAGGAATGAGGGCATGGGGGCGGTGGTGGAAGGGCCTTCTGTCTGCCCAGCGGCCGTCAGCGTGGACCAGTGCTGGGCAGTGCCCAGGCCGCACGCGACGTCCCGCCGGTAGAGCTGCAGAACAGGCACTGGAGTGTCTCTGCTGGGGCCTCTTGGCTTGTTGAGGAGGAAAGCTGAGGCAGCCCAAGGGAATTGATCTTGTGTAGTCTTACCTCGAGCGGCTGTCACACTGTCCCAGGAGCCACCTTCCCTCCAGTTATCTGCTGTCATTAGTGACCTGGGTTGAACTCTCGTGGATGGGCACTTCCCTGCGTGTGCCTCCGACTGGAGCCTGTTCATTTGAAAGCGCTTTGCATCAGCAGAGGGGGTGGGGCAGCAGGTATTAATGAAGGAGTTTGTGTGTGGTGAGGTTTGAGGAAATGGGCAGCTCTTTGGAGGTGTTTATTTCAAACATACATACAGCCAGGGGGTGTTGGACCACACTTTAGAGTTCTTTGAAAGTAGATGCGAGACTTCGGGATAGGGAGAGGCTTTTAGAAATGCATGTCGCAGGATCTTGAGTGTGTTGGGGTCAGCTGGAACACAGTTCCCTCGGGCTCCTTGCTCATCCTGGCAGGGAGCGGAAGGCGGCTGCTTCTCTTTAGGAACAAAGAAAAGTCGTTTTCTTCCTTGACGAGAGGCGGAACAAGAGGCGGAGCCACCGGAGTTGGTGTGGTCAGTGCTTTCCAGACACTGTGATTGGAGGCGTGCCAGTCACCTGTGAGCACAGGTAGGCAGGCAGGGCCCAGATCATGGGAGCCCTCTGCTGCCACAGGAACGGAGCAGATACAGCTGCAGAGGTCCTGCCTGGACCGCCCAGGGCAGGAGGCGAGGAGGGTGGCCACGGAGCATACACCCTGCAACCTTGCTTTCTAGTCACTGGCTGGCTGTTCCCCTTTCCTCCACCTCTGTATGAACACTTCTGGTTTTTTCTGCCACTTACAAACTTTGACCACCTGACATTTCTAAGATGACCACTGGCTTGTAAGAAAAAGAATGGATTCTTGAGAAATTTTAACATATTTCTCTTGCTGTGTTCTACTGTCTAAAATAAACTTTTGCTCTGGGGAAACTGAAGGTTAGTTCCAGTTCCATTTCTTGCTGAACTCTTGGCCATGGGGGTGCTGAGAAAGGCTGTGTTTTTAGCAGTGTGTATAGCAGGTTGTTGAGTTAGTGATGTATTTGAGATGAGAACAAATCAGCGTGTGTCGGGTAAAGAATTACCGTCTTTGGCCCCCACAGAACAGGTCACGGCATCTGGCTCCATCCCATAATGGCACGTAGATGGGGAAACAATGGAACCAGTGACGGACTTTATTTTGTTGGGCTCCAAAATCACTGCAGACGGTGACTGCAGCCACGAAATTAAAAGACACTTGCTCCTTGAAAGAAAAGCTATGACAAACCTAGATAACGTATTAAAAAGCAGAGATATTACTTTGCTGACAAATGTCTGTATAGTTAAAGCAGTGGTTTTTTTTGAGTAGTCATGTACGGATGTAAGAGTTGGACCAAAAAGAAGGCTTAGCGTGAAAGAATCGATGCTTTTGAACTGTGGTGTTGGAGAAGANAAGCTATGACAAACCTAGATAACGTATTAAAAAGCAGAGATATTACTTTGCTGACAAATGTCTGTATAGTTAAAGCAGTGGTTTTTTTTGAGTAGTCATGTACGGATGTAAGAGTTGGACCAAAAAGAAGGCTTAGCGTGAAAGAATCGATGCTTTTGAACTGTGGTGTTGGAGAAGACTTGAGAGTCCCTTGGACAGCAAGGAGATCCAACCAGTCAATCCTAAAGGAAATCAACCCTGAATATTCATTGGAAGGACTGAAGCTGAAGTTCCAATACTTTGGCCTCCTGATGTGAAGAGCCGACTCATTGGAAAAGACCCTGATGTTGGGAAAGATTGAGGGCAGGAGGAGAAGGGGATGTCAGAGGATGAGATGGTTGGATGGCATCACCGACTCGATGGACATGAGTTTGAGCAGGCTCGGGGAGTTGGTGATGGACAGGGAAGCCTGGCGTGGTGCAGTCCATGGGGTCACAAAGAGTCGGACGCAACTGAACAGCAGCAACAACGAGAACATGAGGACTGTTGTGTCTGGTGATGTGGGAAACCCGGGAAACGGCCGTCCTTGTGTCTAGGGTAAACCACCCACAGCCTCAGTTGATCTGGTTTAACTTTACAATACATGGCAAGGTGTGGGAAGAAGCAGAGTGTTATAATCCTTTCCAAGGGGATTCTCACCTCCTGAGAGCTTTAGGACGGAAGGCGGGTCTCTTCTGTGGCGCTGTTTCTGGATGGAGCTGGGAAGCAGGCGGGTGGCGTCTCAGCAGACAGCTGGTGGCTCCCTTCGCCCTCGGCTGCCTTGCTGGGTAGTGGGTCATTCCTGCTTCTGCAGGGCTGAGCTCCGGTGGGGCCCTGTGTCTCGCTCAGTGGGAGGCGGGGATGCATCGGGGGGCCGCTCGCCTGGAGCCCCAGCAGTGAGCCCTGCAGCCGGGAGGGCTTCTCACACCTCCTCGCTCGCTTGGTGGGGAGCTGGGCTGAGGGAGGCACGGTGTCCTTGGGGTGTCCGCACGTGGACCCCAGGCCACGCTGCTGCGCGTCTTGTTGGCCTGCCCTGCCCTCCTGCTGTCCCGCCACCCTGGCCCTCGACCCCTTGCCTCCCAGCTCTCGACAGTGCTTCTAGGTGGTGATGGTACGTGAACGTGGTCCTCTGAGGCCTCCCTGCTGCCTGCCCTGGGTCTGTACCGTGTTCACTTACCTCCTCCCCCACCCACCCCGTGCCTCTCTCTCTCCAGACAGCTGTCTGTGCTGCCGCCCCTTCCGTCCGTGAGTCTCAGATCTCGGGTGGAAGGGGTAGCAGCACAGACGGGTGGCCGGAGCCCTGGGCCGTCCTCTCGCCAGGACTCTCGCGTGTGATCTGACCAGCCTCAAGTGGGCGGCTCCCACCCAGACGCCAGGCCCCCTGGGCCTCAGCCGACTGCCCAGTGTGCCCCTCCACCAAGGCAGGTCAGATGTAGCAGGGTCAGAGGGGAGCTCGCCGCGCGCCCTGCCCCAGATGAGTGTTTCTCTTTGTCACACCTTGGCCTGGGGTCACCATTCACTCAGTCCTTTCCTCTGTAAGTCTCTCTTGCAGCCTTCCACTTTCCTTCCTCTCCATGTCCTGCGCTGCTCCCCTGCTGGCCGACACTTGCTCCTCCTGGAAAGCTCAGCTGTTGTCCTTAGAGGCCCATCTTGAGTGAGGACCCCTTCCCCGTGACGGGGCCTCTGCCCGTGTCCCCAGCACCGTGCCTCTCCTCTCTGATGCTCAGTAGAGCGCGAGCCTGTCTCACCCGCTTGTCTGTGATGTCCCTGACATCAGGCGCGGTCTTGCTTCTCTCCATTCCTGGGGCCGCAGACGGTGCCTGGTGTGTGGAGGGCAGGCTGCGTGTTACATTGTCTAACGGATGACTGCTGCACTTGGAAACTGTCTCCTGGAAGATGTTTCTAGATACCGACCGGGATGTGCTAACCAACCCTTTTTCTTTATTAGGTTAATGTGACGGCGTCAGGCGGGTCCACAGCCCACCCCTTGCCCCACCTGTCCAGGGCGCCAAGAGAGGGGACATGGAGGAGAGTAAGAACGAGGCCACGAATCGGGCCCACGTCCTCTTTGACCGCTTTGTGCAGGCCACCACCTGCAAGGGGACCCTCAAGGCCTTCCAAGAGCTCTGCGACCACCTGGAACTGAAGCCTAAGGACCACCGCTCCTTTTATCACAAGCTCAAGTCCAAGCTTAACTACTGGAAAGCCAAGGCCCTCTGGGCAAAGCTGGACAAGCGGGGCAGCCACAAAGACTACAAGAAGGGAAAGGTGTGCACGAACACCAAGGTAGGGCCTGGGACTCGCTGGAGAGGGAGAGGGCATCGGGCGGAGGTAGCCTATGAGGCCGGGTGGGGTCAGCCTCAGCCTGGGGAGGCGTCAGGCTCAGCCGCGTGCAGGTCCTCTGCCTGTGTTCATTTGACCGTCCCTCCTGCCTCGCTCTTACCCCTGAACTGACACAGGCACGTGGGGGTCTCAGCTGCTGAGAACTACCGTGCAGCCAGTTGACATGTGGGCTGTTTGATTTTGCTGTGGCTCTGGCTGACCCTGACGCTGTTAGAGGACGCAGGCCACTGAGCACAGAGGTAGCCAGGCCCTGATGGGGTCCTGTCTGCCTGGTGGCCTGGTGCTTGGCAGAGCAGCCTCGGGACTCAGTGTCTGGTAGGGTGTGCAGAGTATTGGCCAACTTGGGGATTTCCCACAGGCTTCACACCTCCTTTCATCCGTTTTCCAGAGGCCTGTGTTGATAAGAAGGGCTTTATAAATGAAAGAATTTCTTTTGCTTACTTCACAATCTAGAGAAATCTTAGGCAAAGACCGAAGATGTCCACTCACGTGTGCCGGAGGAGGCGTGGGGAGTGGAGAAGGATAACACATTCTGTGTTTTCCTCATTATGTAAGAGCCCTTTCTGTGAGAAGCTGGAAAAGCTAGCTTCTGCAGAAGTTGCAGATGACGTTAGGACTGCTGTTACTATTTCATGAACCTTCACTTGCCCTGTGTGGGTTTGTATTGGGTAGGTATTCATGCACAGAATTCAGGTAATTCAAGGGCATACTTTTATGAGTGTGCTCTAGAGTTTTATTAAGAATAGGGACAATTTGAAGCCAGAGGCAGTGCCTGTCTCTTCTCTGGACATGCATGTAAACTAGTTCCGTGTCAGCTTGAGTCCTTCTCTAGAAACCGGATCTTCAAGAACTCTCTTCAGCACCGGATGCTCTGACTCCTGAGGATTACATCCTGGGGGTCTTTCAAGCGGTAGGTCCATCCAGGACCCAGGCTTGCTTGGCTGTGTGTTTAGTGATGTGTCTCCTCAAGCAGACGGAGATCTGCTTGACTTACAAGCCTTCGAAAAGGTTTTCTCCGGTTGATGAGAGGTGACATGTGAGTTTCAGCCTGTGTTGACGTCATGGCCCAGGTAAAGATCTGCAGGTGCTCTGAGTTTCTTTCCAGCAGTGAAAGTCAAGTCCTCCTCCATCCATAGCACTCACAGCTTCTCTCTGTAGCTGTTGTGGGTGCTCCACTCTGACCCAGATGGGAGTGAAGGTTTCTGGGTAATGGGGAGAATGGCCCTGTGGGGGCTTTCGGGAATGGTAGTCACGAGGTCAAGAGTGCTGCCTTTGCCCTGAAAGCAGTCGTGTCTTTCAGTGTCTCATCATTGGAGCCGGCCCCTGTGGTCTCCGCACAGCCATCGATTTGTCCTTGCTGGGAGCTAAGGTGGTCGTCATTGAGAAGCGAGACGCCTTTTCCCGCAACAACGTCTTGCACCTCTGGCCGTTCACCATACATGACCTGCGAGGTTTGGGTGCCAAGAAGTTCTACGGCAAGTTCTGTGCTGGGGCCATCGACCACATCAGTAAGTAAGATCAGCTCTCCTGTGGAACCCTGCCTCTGCCCACTTCTCCGGGGACAGTGGCAGGCAGGTTCTAGAAGCTGGTGTGCCCTGTCATCGTTCGTGTCTGTTGTGTAGAGAGCTTGGAGTCGGAGTACCTGCCCTCTGGAGGTTCTGTAACCTGAGAGTCTTAAGTGCCAATGCGTCTCCTGCAAAATGAGTTTAGCTTAAGGAGCTCTAAGGTCCTGGGCTCTTACTGAGACCTGGCAGTGGGTGAGGTGCGCCCTGGGGCCCAGACCTCCAATGTGGGCTTTGACCCTCTGGTAGCTCATAGTCCAGAGGGAGAGGCCTGAGGTGTGGGCTCGCTGTGATGCACTGCTGTGGGGGCCTCCTGACGAGAGGGTACGTGCTCTGGGAGTGGCCCTGGGCATCAGGACAGACTCTGGTCTGGCTGTGAGTGGCCAGTCGATAGTGGGATTCCTTCGCTGGGTGGTTCTCGCGAGGTCTGCAGCACGCAGGGCTCCTGCTGGACTCGGGTCCCCTCCAGGCTCGACCTGGGCCTGGGCTTGAGTCAGTAGACATTAATACAGACAGCGCTTCTGTTTTCATGCTGATCTGAAAAGTGGTTCAGAACAGACTGTCTGCTTTATGAGGCTGAAGTCTTTCTTGTCTGTTGATCGTCACTGATGGTTTCAGGGGAGCCTTATCAAGGAGCTGCTGTTCTGAGCTCTTCAGGTGTGTCCTGTAAACATCAGCTTTAAAGCAGTTGTGCCAGTTTATCACCTGCTGGCCGACAGATGCCACATTTCACTGGTAGCCGAAGCACTCTGTCTGTTGGGCTGTGCTGTATAAAGCATCTTGGAACTCAGTTGTGTACAGCTATAGTGTATGCCAGCAGAGGATTTAAGAGTCTGGGAGTGTGACTCGGGAGGGAGGGCAGTGGGGGAAGTAACTGAGGTAACTTCAAGGAGGATAGCGTGTTTCCTAGCACATTGTCACAGCCTGCTGGCACATCGGTCTTAGCAGAGGACAGGGTCGTCACATCAGTGGGCGTGTCTGCCTTGTGCGTGACAGGATTTGTCTTAGAGCCTGGACCCTCTCTCAGCAGCCCTGGGCTGCTGCCGTGCCTGGCACCTGGGAGGCACTCACTGGACATTGAACAAATACATAACTCTCACTGTGATAATGAGCAAGATTTTCTATCGTTTTGAGCCTTAGTTCCTACACCTGTGGACCAGAGGTGGGAGGGGGGCAGTGAGACTGAGGCTGGATGGTGGGTGCCCCTTCAGCATGTATGGATGTGTGGCCATCAGCGAGGTACAAGGTGAGAAAAGCCGTGGGCAGTTCAGGAGGCAGTGCAGCCCTTTGTGTCCAGTGGGAGGTGCCCCTGGGGCCCATCTTCCACCTTCTATGGTGAGTCCTGTCAGGTCACAGGCTCTGCTCGGTCACTGTGACTCTGACCCCATCAGGGAGGACTGGGGGGCTCTGAGCCCATCAGGGAGGATGGGGGGGACGCTGAGCACATGAGGATGGGGAGCTCCAAGCACATCAGGGAGGATGGGGGGCTCTGAGCACATCAGGGAGGATGGGGGAGGGCTCTGAGCACATCAGGGAGGATGGGGG
>SJYV01029113.1:0-15440 GCA_006410875.1 Neotragus pygmaeus | reverse complement strand
CGCCGCTGTGCTGTGGCCCTCTGCCCGCTCTGCACTCCTGTGCTCCGCTCTGGCCCTCGTCGGGGGGGCTGGCGGGGCGGGGTCGCTGCCGCCTCCGCTGTGCTGTGGCCCTTTGCCCACTCTGCGCTCCTGTGCTCCGCTCCCTGCCCGCTCTGCGCTCCTGTGCTCCGCTCTCTGCCCGCTCTGCGCTCCTGTGCTCCGCTCTGGGCGTCGGCCGGTCTCTTGCTCTGCTGCTTTTGTGCTCATCGCTGTGGCTGGGCTGCTCCTCCTGCTTGAGCCCCTTCCCCTGCCTGGTACTGCGTCGCTGTGGGTGGGAGCCCTGGTTTGTTGAGAAGCAGACTGCAGGTGTTGAGTATTCTTTTTCCCGAGTTCATTTGCTTCTGAAGTAAACCACGTGCCAGATAAAAATGAGGCTGTTGTATGGTAGCTCGTGAATAGATTGACTTAGACATTTTGCTGAAACAAAAATGTGTGATCAATGGCAATTATCTGTTTTCTAGAACACAGTTTCTTGCCATTGCATCTCATTTTTTAGCTTAGTAGAGTTAAACCTACTAACTCTGCTTCAGCATCTGGTTCTGTCTTGCTCGTGAGCGTCTAGGAGATCCCCCCATTGCCTGATGAGTATCAAACAGGCTTAACCTGAGAACTGACTCAGACCCTCTTCCTCAAGGTTAACCTCTCCCTTCTTCCCATCCTCGTGTTTCTGCTTCCTGTTGATGGCCGTTGTTAGGATAACAGGGTGTCAGGTAAATGCAGAGCAGCATGAGGATGACCAAGCTTCCCTCTTCTTGGGAACAAATGGGCAGGGTGTGAAGATCGGGCTCAGACACCTGTTTTTTCTTTCCTGCCTGGGGTTCCAGGACCCCAGTCTCTGTGGACTGATAACAGTCACCCCCCCACATCTCAGCAGACCCTCACGTGGGTGTCTGTCCTCTGTCACAGGGATCGACCTGGAGAACATTGTTTACTACAAAGATGATACACACTACTTCGTTATGACTGCCAAGAAGCAGAGCTTACTGGACAAAGGAGTGATACTGCATGTGAGTCATGGATTTCTTTTAGACCTCTTTTTATGTATCAGGACATGTGATTACCAAGATAAAGAATTTTATTGTCTGATCAGTTTTTCTTGCAAAGTCATTAAAACGAGTACCTCACTCATCTCCTGGGACTGTGTGTTTTGTAATTCTCTGTTTTTTAGTTTAACACTTTAAAAAATCTCTTATTTTGGAAAATGTCAAGTGTGAACAAAAGTGGAGAGACTTGGGTGATGAACCCCTGTGTGCTTCTTATCCAACTTCAGAGGGATCGGCACGCGGCCAGCACTGCCTGCTCCCCACTCCTGCGTGGGGCTGTGCAGAGCAATCTCAGGTAGCATTTTGTGCATAAATATTCAGTGTAGTTTTAGTGCTTAGGTTTGTGGCTTATGGTGCATTCCCATGTGGCTAATTATTGGTTGGTTAATAGGTCGTCCTTTGGGAGAGGGTTGTAGAGCGAAGGGGGTTATAGAGGGAAGGGAGTTAGTTTGGTGTTTCTGGGAGCCTGAAAGCAGTTCTGGCTTTACTGCGGATCTGGTTACAGAGGCCCAGGGAACAGAGCCTCGGTCAGGCTTTATTTGGACCTCTTTGTGGCCTGACAGTGAGGACTCTTGTTCACCCAGAGTCAGGGCCAGCTAAGCCTTTTTTCCAGATGACTAATTGTGTGACATTCCCTGAGACGATGACCTGGAAATGGAACCAGAGAGCCACAGGTGGATGGTTCCTTAGGAGAGTTTCTTAAGTCTTGCTTGGTCTGGCTGGTCTGGGTTTGAGAATTACTGTTCCTGTGATGATGTGCTGACCAAGGCCCCTGCGGTCCCAGCACAGACTCGTGGCTGAGTGTCAGGGCGTCCCAGCTCTGCAGGGTGGTGATGCGTCACACTGCCACTTTGCCTTGGGCGGCGCTGGGGAGCAGGGAGCTTGCCCGCAGCAGTCTCCTCCTCGGGGCCTCCTTTCTGTGTCTCAGCCCCATGGCCTTCGTGTGTGTGAGGAGAAGGGAGCAGAGCAGAGGATACAGCCGGTGCCACCAGAGTATATCCAGTGGGATATACTCAGTTGGATGTTTCATCGGGAAGAGATACTCATGAGCCTGCTGGTGTGCCTCGGGGCCAAGCTAAGACTTGACATCTACCATCCTCGTCAGGACTGTGGTAATCAGTTGACATTATGTTGGAACAATCTAGAATGCCACAACTTGATGTACTTTTCCTTTTTTTTTTTAGCACACAGGGTGTGTGCTGCTGAATCCTGAGCCCACAGTGGCTGCTCACTAAGTATTGAACAAACCAACTTGAGTTTGCATGTTTGCCCTTTCCAAGTTGTCTGGGCAGCTGGAGGTGCCCTCAGGGACACTTGGGGAGCTCCGGTCCCCCTTGAGGAGGAGGCCCGGTCAGTGTGCAGGAACCTCCGGAGCAGAGGAGTTTCTCAGTCCTCTCTGTGGAGAGCCCTTTTTCTCTCATCGTTTTTCTTTGTTGGTAGGTTACTGTGGGGCCTTCCAGAGTCCCGTATATTCTTTGGAAAGCTTTTGTTCCGTCCTCAGTGTATCTCTTGCCGGTTTCCTAGACTGCTGGTGCCCCACCTCCTTATCCGTCGGGCATGGAAGCTTTTGGGTTCTTCCTTTGGGGTCGACGGGAGACGCAGGTTGAGTGTCCTGTATATTCTTTGGAAAGCTTCTGTTCCGTCCTCAGCGTATCTCTTGGCGGTTCCCTGGACTGCTGGTGCCCCCACCTCCTTATCCGTCGGGCATGGAAGCTTTTGGGTTCTTCCTTTTGGGATTGAGTGTCCTGTGTCATCCAGTTGCTGTCGGAAGAGGATGCTTGCTGATAGCAGCCTTAACTGGAGATGCTTTTCAGTTTACAGGGCACCATCCCGTGAGTCGTTGTATTTGGTGTCCCGAGCAGCTCCGTGAGGCGGAGTGGACTAGACTGTTCAAGTGACTTGTTCCAAGAACGATGGGAAAGCAGGAAACCTGTGTTCCTTTAGAAACAAGCCCCCCACCCTTCCCGAATTTGTGTGGAGGACTTACTTTGGAACAGGAAGCCACTCTCAGGACAGGGAAGGTGGTGTGGCCGTGGCCAGTGGGCACCTATGCCCCTGCCTGGGCTTTGCCTTGAGCCTCCCCCTGTCTCTGGAGACAGGACTACGCCGACACGGAGCTCTTGCTCTCCCGGGAAAATGTGGACCAGGAGGCCCTGCTGAGCTACGCCCGGGAGGCAGCCGACTTCTCCACCCAGCAGCAGCTGCCGTCGCTGGACTTCGCCATCAACCACTACGGGCAGCCTGACGTGGCCATGTTCGACTTCACGTGCATGTACGCCTCTGAGAATGCAGCCCTGGTGCGGGAGCACAACGGGCACCAGCTGCTGGTGGCTCTGGTGGGGGACAGCCTCCTGGAGGTGAGAGCGGGTGTTGAGGGGCGGCATGACTAGGAACATGGGGTCCCAGGCTGGGAGCGTCTGTGTCATCCTGCCATGTAGAGTCCAGCCTGGGGGCTCAGGGCCTGCTGAGTTAGCGTTAGGACCTGCCAGGTTGTCGGGGGGAAGGGCAGTATGTCCTGCCAGAACGTCCTGTCAGGGGCAGAGGCTTTCTTTGCTGAGGGGTTTAGTTTCCCTCTATTAAAAGGTAATTAATTCTCTGTTTCCTATCTTCTAGCCTTTTTGGCCAATGGGAACAGGAATAGCCCGGGGCTTTCTGGCTGCTATGGACTCAGCCTGGATGGTGCGTAGCTGGTCTCTGGGGACGAGCCCCTTGGAAGTCCTGGCAGAGAGGTAACTGCAGGGGCCCTCTGCGATGAGATGGAGCGTCAGTTGCAGGCTGGGCTCAGGTTTCTCCTTCTTAATTGATGATATATTCTTATTTAGGAGAAGAAAGGTAAGATAGGTATTCATAAAATCATAGAAACCTACTGATTATCTCAGTGATGTTCTCCTGTCACTCTCCAAAGCAAACTCTTTGAAGCGGTGTCTGAATCTTTGTATAACTTTGAAGGATGTTCTCTGATTCCTCTGTGACAATTATGTAAACAGGGGTATGAAAATCCTGTGTCAAGTCCTTCTTGTCTTTGAACTAGAAAAGACTAATACTAATGAAATCAGCATGGTAGCTAATTAAAGATAACCTTTGAATTCAAAGGAAAACATCAAACTGCTTGTAAACATTTCTCAAACGTCAGATATTTTGAAGCAGATAATTGTAAATGAGCTAAGACCTGGGATTTGCATGCTGATAAAGAACAAGTGCCTTGACCAGAACTAGAGAAAGAGGATATGCTGGGTGAAATTTGGGGTTCATATCATTTTAAGTCTGTTACATAAGGTCCTCTGGGGTCACAGTTACCTAGGGGGTCACAGCCAGGAAATAGCAGTGCTTCGAGGCTGGGAAACTGGCTGGTCTCAGGGGTCACGAGGGTGTGGAGAGAAACTGGACACGTGCTGTTGAGAGGGCGGGGTGTGTGGGAGAGAGCCTTTGGTGGCAAGTTTTTTTCATCGGTGACTTTCTTAAAAATTTAGTGAACTTGCCGAAACAGAGGACAGTAGTAAATTAGATTCAGGCTTTGCTCCTGCCCACAGCAGTGTGCTTGCCCTTCTTGCTGGGGCGTAGCAGTCTGGAGGCTGTGGGGTCCTAGAGGTGGAGGGGCTGGGAAGCAGGGCTGGTGTGGGGGTGGGGGAACCCCATCCAGGAGGAAGGTTGGCCCTGCCCTGGGCTCTCAGAACACAGAAACATCATCAGAGGTGTTTCTGTTGCTGTCACTGCTCTGAGCGTGTCGTTCGTTGTTGCAGGGAAAGCATTTATAGGTTGCTGCCTCAGACCACCCCTGAGAATGTGAGCAAGAACTTCAGCCAGTACAGCATTGACCCCGTCACCAGATACCCCAATGTGAACGTCAACTTTCTCCGGCCAAGCCAGGTGAGAGTCCCTGGCCAGTCGGGCATGTCCTGGCCGATGTCAGGCCTGGTCAGACCCTGTGGATACGACCATACACAGCCTTCCTTAAGACCCTAGTGACGTCTCCCTGAGTTGGCTTAGGAGGTGTTTTCCATCAGCAGATGGAGCGGCCAGGGCAGCAGGTGTGCAGTGACCAGCAGGGCAGAGTCCTGGCTCCCTGGGCAGGGCGTGTGGTACACAGCTGTGTCACTGCCACCAGTCACTGTGACCGGGCCCTCCCCTCCCCTGCACTTGTCTCCTCGTCTGCACCACGGAGACCACCACCCCAGCTCCCTGGGTCTTTGTGCTGCAGACAGGACTGGTCCCTTGAGAGGACTTGGGAAGATAAGACTCTCTGCAAGTAAAAAATACTGTCGTCCAGCTCAGAATGTCTGAAGCCTTGTCATTGCACCAAGAGTGACATTTCACAAAGCACAATAATTCCAAAGAGTGCAACAACGTCGAGAAAGCAGCTCATTCAAAATATCTGTGTCCTAGACTGTACACTGGGCCTCTGTGTTTAGGGGCGAAACCTGGAGTTACTGGGCAGGAGTCATGGCCCAGCAGAGACTAAGCAAGCCCCTCCCGCTGTGGCCAAGTGTCTCTCTATCACAGGTTCTCACAGTGCACGTGCATGTGTGTGTGACCCACTGCATCCCAGAAGGGGTGAAGGTTGGCGTGATCCCTTCTGACCACACTTTGCCCAGGTTTTCACTGTGGTCATTCTGTTCTCAGGTGGGCCTTGGTTCCTTGGTGTGTGATTTCTCTTCTTCACGGCTTATAACCTTCCTGCCAGGTGCGCCATCTGTATGATACTGGAGACACAAAAGACGTTCATTTGGAGATGGAGAACCTTGTGAATTCCCGAACCACCCCAAAGCTGGCCCGCAACGGTGAGTCCCGGTTCGGCCTTTTAGCCAACTCTGTGTGTTCTCTGTGAAGGCTGGGCTGTGGTGTGCACAGTGCTCATAAGGACTGGACGGGACGTGACTGCTCTGCCCCGTGATACACAAGTCAGCCCCACAGCCAGGAAATAGCAGTGCTTCGAGGCTGGGAACCCTGGCCTCAGGGGTCACCAGGATGTGGAGAGAAGCTGGATACGTGCTGTTGAGAGGGCGGGGTGTGTGTGCGGGGGCCTTTGAGTGCACATGCCAGCCAAGGTTTGCGGGGAAGGTCTTAGCGAAGAAGCCGTGGCCTCGAAGCTGAGGACCACGAGCCTGCAGGACACGGTGATAGAGGCAGAGCCCATGATGTACTTTGTGTCTGGTGAGGCCTCTGAAGAGTTCCTCGGGAGGAGAGTGACTGGTCACTGCAGATGGGCCAGGCAGAGAAGGGCACCGGGCCAAGTGGGTAGTTAGGGCTGCGTCCATGTCAGGCTCAGTGGCCTGATGTTGAGGCCGTGGATGAGAAGGGAGACTGCGTCCAGTCAAGCCGTGACCATCGTTGAAGGATGTGGCTTGCCATCTGAACTTGGGTTTCTTTGTCTGAAATGGGGGTGCCTATCGTGCCTTACTCCAGCTATGAGGACCTGGGGGCATGGTGAGGTGTTTACTGCAACACTTGGTGTACAGCGGGGTGTCAAGAGTGGTAGTCAGGAGTATTTAGGAGCCAGAAGCATTGAAGAGCCTGAATAAGGAAATGGGGCTGAAGGTTTGAGTTCTGTCGTGGGCTTCTTGAAGTTGACATGCTGTTGGAATATCAAGATCATCTTCCTTGAAAGCAGAGAGTGTATCTTGTTTGGCCACCCCATACGGCTTGTGGGACCTTAATTCCTCCCTGACCAGGGATTGAACCCGTGCCCTTGTCAGTGAAAGCAAGACATCCCAACCTCTGGACTGCCAGGGAATTCCCCAGAGAGTGTGTCTTTGTTCACTGTAGTTCTGGAGCCTGAACTATTGAGGTTGTCCAGTACATACTGGGCCGCTGGACACAGACTTGGGAAGCATCTGAATAAAGTTGATCTGGGAAGCCAAGAGACAGACGAGGATGCCAGCAGGGCTTCTCTGTGTCATTTCAGGATTCATTTCCCTGAAAGACTTAAATGAAGCAGGCTCTTTAGAAATGCAATTTTAATCCTATGTTCACAAAGCACTTAGTGACCCCGTACAAGGTTAAATGTTTTCAGCTGCCTAAAGTAAGGAACAGACTTTCTTGGACATGAATAGGAGTTACCAGATTCTTCTAAATGCTCTGTTAGACTTCCCTGGTGGCTCAGACGGTAAAGCATCTGTCTACAATGTGAGAGACCTGGGTTCAATCCCTGGGTTGGGAAGATTCCCTGGAGAAGGAAATGGCAACCCACTCCAGTACTCTTGCCTTGAAAATCCCATGGACAGAGGAGCTTGGTGCCGGCCACTATCCATGGGGGTGCAAAGAGTCGGGCACGACTGAGCAACCTCACTTTTACTTTCACTTTTCTAAATGCTCTGTGTCAAGACTCTTCTTATGCAGCTATGAAAGCGGACTTTTATGATGGCTCTTCGTGTTTTAGGAGACACGTCAGTGGCTGGGAAGCGCCCCCGGATGTGCGTTGTCTCTGTGTCGAGTATTTCAGGGCACGGTGGCTTGTCTTGCTGAGGGCTCAGCCTGCCGCTCTGGGGTCCTTGGCATCGCCTGTGTGATCCTGTGGAGTTGCTTTCACTTGGAAAGTGCAGGACCGAACCTTTCTTCTTGGGTCCTCCAAGTGTTGCTTTGCAGGGAAGGCGTCTCCTCCCCCAGCTGCTGCCAACTCTCCAGGGAGATCTCAGGGCCGCTGGTGTGAGGGTGTCAGCAGGTGGTCATTCCCTCCGCATCCCTGTCCTGGAGAGCTGCCCGGACCCTGGGCTTCAGCGTGCTTGGGTCCGGGTCACCCACGGGCAGCCCGTCATCTGTCCGGGGGATGGATGTTGACCTCAGAGTCTGGATAAATTGGGAGTTTCTTGCCTACCTAAAACTTCACGGGAATTCCCTGGGGGTTCTGTGGTTAGGACTCTGCGCTCTCACTATCGGCCCAGGTTCAGTCAGTTCAACAGTCTCCCTGTTGAGGAACTAAGATCCCATAAGCCACACCGTGTAGCCAAAAAAAAAAAAATTACGTAATACCAGTTAAATAGCTTCTTACTTTTGAAAACCAGTGATGGATATTTTGTCCCTACAGTAGTTTTTCAGACTGGTTACGTGGATTCTCTGTCAAGGCTCCCAGGTGACCACACCTCTAATAATAACGTTGTTGTTGTTGTTCTAGAGTCTGTGGCTCGTTCCAGCAAGCTGCTGGGTTGGTGCCAGCGGCAGACAGACGGCTATGCTGGGGTGAACGTGACGGACCTCACCATGTCGTGGAAGAGCGGCCTGGCCCTGTGTGCCATCATACACAGATACCGCCCTGACCTGATGTGAGTCCAGCCTCGGCCTCATCCGTATGCCCTGCGCTCAGGTGGCCTTTTCCTAGAACGGGACACGTAGTGCGATGCTTCCTCTGCAGCTTGTGACTGGTCTTGATGTAGCCGTGTTTAAAGCTCTGTCTCTCAGGCGCTCTGTAGCTCGGCCCAGTAGTGGCCAGCTGAGTGTATAAGTCTCCACACTTGGGAGGTGGACCCCCTGAGCCTGCTAACATCCCATGAAGGGAAACCCTGTTTCCTGGCCCCAGCTGAGCTCTNCGCTCTGGGGTCCTTGGCATCGCCTGTGTGATCCTGTGGAGTTGCTTTCACTTGGAAAGTGCAGGACCGAACCTTTCTTCTTGGGTCCTCCAAGTGTTGCTTTGCAGGGAAGGCGTCTCCTCCCCCAGCTGCTGCCAACTCTCCAGGGAGATCTCAGGGCCGCTGGTGTGAGGGTGTCAGCAGGTGGTCATTCCCTCCGCATCCCTGTCCTGGAGAGCTGCCCGGACCCTGGGCTTCAGCGTGCTTGGGTCCGGGTCACCCACGGGCAGCCCGTCATCTGTCCGGGGGATGGATGTTGACCTCAGAGTCTGGATAAATTGGGAGTTTCTTGCCTACCTAAAACTTCACGGGAATTCCCTGGGGGTTCTGTGGTTAGGACTCTGCGCTCTCACTATCGGCGCAGGTTCAGTCAGTTCAACAGTCTCCCTGTTGAGGAACTAAGATCCCATAAGCCACACCGTGTAGCCAAAAAAAAAAAAATTACGTAATACCAGTTAAATAGCTTCTTACTTTTGAAAACCAGTGATGGATATTTTGTCCCTACAGTAGTTTTTCAGACTGGTTACGTGGATTCTCTGTCAAGGCTCCCAGGTGACCACACCTCTAATAATAACGTTGTTGTTGTTGTTCTAGAGTCTGTGGCTCGTTCCAGCAAGCTGCTGGGTTGGTGCCAGCGGCAGACAGACGGCTATGCTGGGGTGAACGTGACGGACCTCACCATGTCGTGGAAGAGCGGCCTGGCCCTGTGTGCCATCATACACAGATACCGCCCTGACCTGATGTGAGTCCAGCCTCGGCCTCATCCGTATGCCCTGCGCTCAGGTGGCCTTTTCCTAGAACGGGACACGTAGTGCGATGCTTCCTCTGCAGCTTGTGACTGGTCTTGATGTAGCCGTGTTTAAAGCTCTGTCTCTCAGGCGCTCTGTAGCTCGGCCCAGTAGTGGCCAGCTGAGTGTATAAGTCTCCACACTTGGGAGGTGGACCCCCTGAGCCTGCTAACATCCCATGAAGGGAAACCCTGTTTCCTGGCCCCAGCTGAGCTCTGCACGCAGCTAGCTCTCTGTCCAGTGCTGCTGGTCACGAGGAGAGCCTGGCCGGGTGGGGCCCGAAGCACGTGTGTCCCTCCTGGCAGAGCAGCTGCTCCGTTCAGCGGGGCTTGCCTGCATTGTCAAGCGCGTGACACTCAGGTGGCCTTACCTCCCTGTGTGGTGCCATTTCCTCTCTTGGGCATCCTGTGCTCATTTAAATGCAGATGAGCGCAGCAGGACGACCCAGGTCAGCTGGTACCTGGTGCACCTAGCTGCCCTTGCAGGCAGTCCTTACCATGGAAGCCAAACAGGAAGATTCAGAAACGAGCGGAGCACGCGGGATTATTTTGACTGTCTGTATCCTTTCCTCATTAGGTCCACTTACGGGCTCATTTTTGTGTTTGTTTTATTTTAATGATTACCTAAGGAATCCTGAAAGACCTAGTTCCCATTTATGCTAATAAAGCAGCCTCACCTGGTGTTTAGAAATGGGGATTTCTGATTTGCTTGGATAAGGTAAGTGACCTCTGGCACTGGGTTCCTGGCTCGTGCAGAGGCAGATATAAAGCAAGCGGAAGTAGGACCCCGGGGGGCAGCCTGAGGACGACTGTGGTAATGGCACAGGAGTGTTGAAACGAGGGCCAGGCGAGTCACTTCTGCTCCAGAGGGAGAGCAGGACAGAGGGCTGGGGTCACAAGCAGCAGAGGGAGCCTGGCCAGGGGGTGGGGCCGCACTTTCGTTGGATGGACCGAAGGGGCTCCAGGGGCCTGGGGACTCCCTCCTGACGCACACAGAGCCCAGAGCCGCTAACTTGGCACTGTTCAGGCTGCAGTGCCTTCACTCAGGATGAGGCCTCTGTAGTTTAATAGGCTTAATATACAGAGTAGAGGAATTTAGCAAATGGAAAAGTTACACAAGTCAGTAGGTTAGCATAAAATAAGGCCTGCTCGGTTAGTCTGAAGTCACCTAATGAAGGAAGCTATCAGTCTTGACTGAATAGCAGGAAGCCTGAAACCCAGTGGGAAATGTTCGTTAATCTAAGTACTTAGGGAAACACAGGGACTTAGCAATGAAACAACCTTTTGAGGAAAGTTTTGGAATTTCCTTGTGAGCAGAAGGCTGAGTATGATTTACTAGAGCCGACCTAGTCCATCAACAGCTTGTCAGCTCCGTGGACACGGGGGTGATGGCTCCAGGCTTTTTAAACACAGCCTCATCCAAAGAGGACCTGTTCCTTGTTGAGCATGAGGTTAATACACGCGGACCATGTGCAGGTGCAGGGAAAGCATAATAAAAACAGCTCCTTTCCTTGAGCCTACATTTTAGTAAGAAGTTTACATTATTGGAGAAATGTTTTGTTTTCCAACTTTTCCCTCTTGTCATTTGTGGGTAGATCTTTAATCTGGTGTTCTTCCTGAAGATGATTTGATTTTGGTAGTAAGAGGAAGCAAGCTGAGAAGTGAGATAGGTTTGCTGTCTAATATCACTGAGGTCCTAAACCCAGGCTTTTTAATGACTACTCCATGATACGGTGTTTTCTGGTCTGGAGCTCTGCAAGCGTGGTCTTGACATGTCTTCTTCATCCTGTTCCTCAGAGATTTTGACTCTTTGGATGAGCAGAATGTGGAGAAGAATAACCAGCTGGCCTTCGATATTGCTGAGAAAGAGCTGGGCATTTCTCCCATCATGACAGGCAGAGAGATGGCCTCAGTCGGGGAGCCGGACAAGCTGTCCATGGTGATGTACCTGACCCAGTTCTACGAGATGTTCAAGGATTCGCTCCCCTCCCGAGGTGAGGGTCCCTGGGGCTGCTGGGTGGGTCCCTGCGGCCCCTCTTCCATCAGACCCGCTTCTCTGCGGGTGTTGGCAGGCCCTCCTTCTGACCCACCTTTTGCCCAGCACACCTGTGAATGTGGAGTCCGTGAGCGTTCCTGTCCAGAGTCTTGTCCTTTCTCTCTGAACCAGCCTCTTTGAAAAGTGCTTTTGCTGTGACCTGGGCTTCGTCACTGCCCAGTCTCTGTGGCACTTTGCAACCCAGTCTCTGCTCTGTCCAGACTGTTCTCTGTAGTCACGGAGAATCACCAAACGCATATCCTTCCCCCTTCTCACCTCTCAGGCACGTGGCTGTTCCGCATTGTTCAGCGGTTGGAACGACGTCTGTCCCCTTGAAAGTCTGTCTTGCTCTTGGCTTCTGTGATCCTGGACCACACTTGCCTCGTTCTTGTTCCTCTGTGACTGTTCCTTCTCTGGCTGCTCTTTCTTCTCCTGCTTTTTAGTGTTTACAGAAATCTTCCCTTGGCCCTCAGGCTGCTGGGAAACAGATTAAGTAAGCGTTATGATGCTTACGCATGTTGACCATGATACCTGACCTGGTTTGCACCCCATTGCCTCCCCCATTCAACTGGAGGCAAGTCACGAAACTTCCCTGTGCCTCAGTTTCCCCTTCTATAAAATGGGGGCAACATGTATATGATTAGATCGTGAAATGCTGAGAAGAGTGTTTGGCGAATGGAAGCACTTAATAAATGTTAGTTATTTCAATTATTATCTCAGCGTTACTGTTGTCACTAATAAAACGTTGGAATCCAGAGATTTGAGGTGCCATTCTCCAGCATCTTCTAGTCATGTACTTGTAGACCTCTGAGGCTTTTTCTTGCTAGAGATACAAGTTCTTGCGACAGAAATCTACAAGTCTAACATCAGTATGCCAGTCAGGGAGAGCCCCGTTCCATGTGAAGCTAAGTATAGGTGTCTGCACACCCCAGAACGATGACTTGGCTTGCACTTTGTCTTCCCCACATCTCTCCCATTCTGTCTCTGCTTGAACTTTTTATCCTCAAAATGAGGTTTTGGCACTCTGCTGTGACCCACGCACACAGGCAGATTGCAGTTTTTGAAAAGCAGAAGCAGAGGGTTTTGTGACTGAAGTTGATCGGGGCAAGTGTTGGTCCTATTTGTGTGCACGGAGAAGAGAAGGCCTAGCGTGCAGGCCTCTGTGTGCGTTTTCTCGGGCGTTCTTGCTAGGTTCAGAGCACCCTGGCCCTCCTGCGGGGAGGCTCCCTTGGAGCTGTCCTTGAACACTGCTGATTTCTACCCTCAGACGCCTCAGACCTGAACGCGGAGGAGAGGGCTGTCCTAATAGCCAGCACCAAGTCCCCCATCTCCTTCCTGAGCAAACTTGGGCAGACCATTTCTCGGAAGCGCTCCCCCAAGGTAAGCGGACAGGATTTCCTCCAGCTGCAGAGCTAGAGGTGAGGTGCAGAGAGTGAAGGAATGTGGTTTCCCTCTGTTCTTGGTGCAGGACAAGAAGGAAAAAGACTTGGATGGTGCTGGGAAGAGGAGAAAGACCAGCCAGTCAGAGGAGGTGAGAGAAATGTCTGGAATTTGCCGGAGTGACTGTATTGTGCCTCTTCCTGGCTTAATCCCCCAGTGTCCGAGTTAGTATTGTTGGGTCCTTCCAGTTCATCCACGTGAGGAGGGTGGGCACGGATGCTTCCTGTGGCCTTCTGCCTCTGTTCTCTGGAGAGCATTCCAGGAGCGTACGTGTGTGCATGTGGCCTTCCCTTCTCTTTGGGCTCACGCACATGGTGAAGGGCAAGGGGCCTTCCGGGGATGTGGCCACACCAACAAAAGCTGGAGCGCCTCTCCACTGCTGCACCCGCCCTGAGTCCATCTTGAGAAGAGAACCGCGAGGAGCGCTCTAACGCCCCAGGCCCAGGAGGGCAGGGGGCTGCTCTGACACAGGCGGCTCTCGGGGCCCATGTTCCTCAGGAGGACACGCCCCGGGGCCACAGAGGAGGACGGCCCACCCTGGTGAGCACGCTGACCGACCGGAGGATGGACGTGGCCCTCGGCAACCAGAACAAAGTGAAGTACATGGCAACCCAGCTGCTGGCCAAGTTCGAGGAGAACGCACCCCCACAGTCTGTGGGTGTGAGAAGACAGGTAGGCCCCGCTCACCCGCCAGGACCTGGTCTGGCCTCAGAGGAGGGGGCTGGTGAGATGGGGAATGTCCCAGAGCCCCCGAGGGCTCCGGGCTCGAGGCGGCGTCTGTGTGGGGATGGACAGCGGTTACTGTCGTCACCAGGCAGGTCCCAGGTGTCTGGCAGACGCCCACCCAGGCCCTTTGCAGCGTGGTGGGGTCTCAGTCTCTGCACGTAAGTGTGTGTTCACATGCATACATATATGAGTAATAAACCAGCGCTTGCCCGATCAACTTCAGTCACAGAAACCTCCGCTTCTGCTTTTTGAGGAAAATGCTGAAAAATATAATGTTGGTAATTAAGACCCCTATAATGTTATTAACACTTTGCCATGTATCTTTCTTCAGTGCGTCTTTGTTTTCACAGTTGAGGTCATTGTTGACGTACACTTTTCTGTTCTGTTTCTTCCTGTAACTTCGGGCAATATTTCCATGTTCCAAACTCCTTACAAATCTCTTCCAAAGTGTGTGCTCTACGCCTTTCTTAACCCTTCTTCTGGTGCTGAATGTTGGCTTGTTTCTCATCTCTAATGATAAGCACAGAGGTAAATATTCTGGTGATAAAGATGTCTTATTAGACCATCCTTGACGAGGTCAAGAGTGGGCGTGTTGTCAAGATGCTCCGTGGACTAACCGGACTCCCCCGAGTCCTGCTGAGGGCTGGCCGGCGATGTCTGTCCAGTCTCGTCTCTCCTCTTGCTCGTCCAGAAGTCACTCTGGCTTCTCCTGAGAGGAGGTGCTGTCATAGTGCGGTCCACACTGAAAGCTTCTTCCCGGGCCCCTGGTGCTTAAGCGCATCTCCTCTTCACCTTCTCCATGTCATCAGCCCCTGTTCCTGTGGACCAGGGCGGGGCCCACCACATGAACATCTTCTCACGTCTGGTGCCCGCTCAGATCCTCACGCCTCAGGCGTCCATGCCGAGGAGCCTGCAGCCCAGGCCCTCTCCCACCTCGGGAATGTAGGGTGCTGTCCGCCAGAGGAAGTTTGTCCTCAGGAGATGCACGCTTCATTTTCCAAGTGGCAGCTAGTGGTTTAGGCTCAGAGCAGTGAGCTCGGGAAAAGGACACTCAGAATTACAGCTCTGTCTGTCTTCTCCTTTGCGTTTGTTTTTGACCTAGTTGGGGGTTTGGTGTTTTTTTTCACAAGTGTAACCTGTATGTTTTTCTTTATAAGGGTAGCTTTCTAGAGTTAATTCTGTGAGCCCTTCTCCAGCTCCTAGATGTGTGTCTGTCTGCTGGGAGAATCTCCTTTGTGTCTTCTACCTTAATGTGTGTTTTTTTTTTGTTTTTTTGTCTCCATGTGCTGTCCCTTCCCACACTGGCCTGTGTGTCACAGCCGACACAGGAGCGTGGGGTCAGCCAGCCGTCCAGCTGCCTGCCCGAGCAGGGTCGCTCTGCTCCCACCCCCCAGTGGAAACAGGTAAAGGAGCTGCCCGGGCCCAGGCCTTCCCACCCGCTCCTCCTCTGAGCTAGCTTGGTGGAGGCTTCACTGGAGCCCCGGGTAGGGATCTGTGCGCATTTGAGTAGACTCCAGGAAGATTCAACAGAGAGTACTGACAGTATCAGGCATCCCTAGTAGCTCAGTTGCTAAAGAATCCGCCTGCAATGCAGGAGACCCTGGTTCGATCCCTGGGTCGGAAAGATCTGCTGGAGAAGGGATAGGCTACCCCCTCCAGTATTATTTGGCTTCCGTTGTGGCTCAGCTGGTAAAGAAGCTGCCTGCAATTTGAGAGAACTGGGTTTGATCCTTGGGTTGGAGAGATCCCCTGGAGAAGGGAAAGGCTACCCACTCCAGTATTCTGGCCTGGAGAATTTCATGGACTGTATA
>SJYV01029111.1:231998-260718 GCA_006410875.1 Neotragus pygmaeus | reverse complement strand
TTTCACCTGTTTCCCCATCTATTTGCCATAAAGTGATGGGACCAGATGCCATGATCTTTGTTTTCTGAGTGTCGAGCTTTAAGCCAACTTTTTCACTCTCCTCTTTCACTTTAATCAAGAGGCTTTTTAGTTCCTGTTCACTTTCTGCCATAAGGGCGGTGTCACCTGCGTCTCTGAGGTTATTGATATTTCTCCCGGTAATCTTGATTCCAACTTGTGTTTCTTCCAGTCCAGCGTTTCTCATGATGTTCTCTGCATAGAAGTTAAATAAGCAGGGTGACAATATACAGCCTTGACGCACTCCTTTTCCTATTTGGAACCAGTCTGTTGTTCCATGTCCTGTTCTAACTTTTGCTTCCTGACCTGCATACAGATTTCTCAAGAGGCAGGTCAGGTGGTCTGGTATTCCCATCTCTTTCAGAATTTTCCACAGTTTATTGTGATCTACACAGTCAAAGGCTTTGGCATAGTCAATAAAGCAGAAATAGATGTTTTTCTGGAACTCTCTTGCTTTTTCCATGATCCAGTGGCATATGACAGGCAAATAGCATGTGTCAGTTATAGGTAACTGACTATACTTTCTCACCATAGTATAGTATGGTGTACTTTGGCCACCTGATGCAAACAGCTGACTCATTGGAAAAGACCCTGATGCTGGGAAGGATTGAAGGCAGAAGGAGAAAAGGGCGACAGGGGATGAGATGGTTGGATGACATCACTGATTCAGTGGACATGAACTTGGGCAAACTCCAAGAGATGGTGAAGGACAGGGAAGCCATAGGATCGCGAAGAGTTGGACCTGACTTGGCAGCTGAATGACAACAACAAATATTGTGGCTGACTATTTGTCAGCTGACCAGGTTAGTGGTATTAGAAACTGTAATATTTAAATGTAAGCAGAGAAGGGTAGAGAGTGGTAATGAAACTGAGTAGGTAGTTTTAGCCAGATTGTGGCATGTCTTGTGAGGCGTTAGTAAGCCTCTTCTAGGGGAATGGTATGATCAGCTTTGCACTTTTAGATGATAATTTTATGAGTTGGCAAAAGAGTGAGTTGAGAGAGAAAGATGGTTGGAATTTCAGTTTAGAAAGCTTTTATAGTGATCTAGTCAGGGAATGTTAAGAACCTAAAATAAAACAGTGGTACTGGAAAGATTTCTGAAGAATGAAAGGTAGTAGATGATGGAGAAAAATGATAGGTTTGAATGAAATTTGTAAAGGAGGTAAAATCAAAAGAATCTGATGAGTGATTAGATGTTTGTTTTGGGGGCATTTTCCTTGATGACATTTAGTGTTCTTTCTTGATAAATTGGATTGATGATAGAACTGTTAACAGGAATAGGAAGTAGGAAGAACACTTGGTTTAGCAGGAAGATATGAGTTTAATGTGCTTATTGGTGGACTGGAGATATCTAATAACTGTTGGAATTAAATATTTAGAGTTTATAGCGGTCTAGCTAGAGATACAGATTGAGAATAGTCAGTGAACGTAGTGTTTGAAGTCAATTGACTTGAAATTGCCCTAGGGAGCTAGAAGAAAAAAATGAAGGATGGAGATAGAAGGAAAAAGAATCCAGAAAGATTACTCATAGATAAAAGGAGAACAGAGAGAGAGTGGTGTTATAGAATTCAAAGCAGTAGAAATAGAAGTAAGAGTGAGAGGTCATGGAATTATTTAGGAGATACTCTGTGATATTATTGACAGCAGTTTCAACAAAGGAATAGGGGTGGGAGTTAGATTGTAGTAGGTTTGGCTAGGGAAGGACAGAGGAGGCAGCTGCAGGGCACAGAAAATTGTAGGATGGCTTTTTTGTTTCCTTTAACTCTTGTTTTAAAAATGGGAGGCAATTTAACAAGTTTATTTAGTGAAGAGAAAGGAGGTAGTGGAAGTTAAAAATGCAACAGAGTGAGTAGCTGATCCATGGAGCAGTTCCTGCAGGAGGAGATAGGATCAAGACCAAAGACAAGGAGGTGAGCCTTGAAGGGAAAGAGGGACAACTCTGATGTGAGCAGAAATGTTTTGTCCTAATGTGGGTTTGATTTCAGTGGATTTGGAGTTGCAAAGGAATAAAATTTTGGAGTGTCTATTTGATAACTTTTCCCTGTACCACAAAGTCAGCATTGAATTGAAAGTACAGTGTTTCAGACAGAGTGTATTCTCTTTTTTTCTTCTGTCTTATTTAGAGACTGCTTCCCAAGACGCAGTTATATGGATCAGTAATCTTGAACTTTTCCTCCAGTTCTGACTTGTAATACTTTTTAAAGTTAACAGTGTAATCCGGACTAACAAGAAAGAGAAGAAGTGGAAAAAAAATTCCAGCTTCATAAAACTTTCTAGACTCTTTTTTTAACTGGTGCAACTTCGTAGAATGTCAAAAGGATATCTTTTTTTCATATTGTTAAGATGGCATACAATTTGATATAGTGATTGCTTCAAACAGTTCTCTAGTATTCTGAACCTTTAAAATGAATATCTTTATTTATTTTACTTGTTTATCTGCTTTGTGTGTGTGTGTTTTAGGGTTATGGTTTTCCAGTGAATCGACTTTTTGACCTTTTATTTGAAATAAGAGATCAATACAATGAAACATTGCTTAAGAAATGGGCTGGAGTTTTCAGGTTAGTCTAAGCCATGGTACCTTAATGTAAGAAAAAAATTGCCAAATGATAAAGTAATTGTTTTTGTATTTAGCAATAAAATTGCTTATAATTATATTTTTATTGTGGTAAAATATGTGTAACTTAAAATTTACCATTTTAACCTTTTATGAATGTATGGGTCAGTGACATTAAGTATGTTCACACTGTTGAAACCATCACTACTGTTCATCTCCAGAGCTTTCTTATCTTCCTAAACTGAAACTCTGTACCAATTAAACAGTACCTGCCAATCTCTTCTTCTAGTCTGTCCCCGGAAATCACCATTCTCCTTTGTCTTTGAATTTGACTACTCCAGTTACTTCATATAAGTAGTTCGTACATTGTTTGGGTTTTGTGTCTGAATTTGTTTGGGTTTTTTTGGTCTGGTTTATTTCACTAAGCATAATGTCTTCAAGGTTTATCCATGGTGTAGTAGTATGTCTCAGAATATCATTCCTTTTTTAAGGCTAAATAATACTCTATTGTGTGTATCATGTTTTATTTATCCATTCATCTACTTATGGATATTTGGGTTGTTTTCACCTTTTGACTATTATGAATAATGCCACTATGAACACTGACAAACAGTTGCCTCTTTGAGTCCCTGTTTCAGTTCTTTTGGGCATATACCCAGAGATGAATTGCTGGATTATATGGTAAATAATTTTGAGGAACCTGTATTCTGTTTTCCACAATGGCTACACCACAGGTACATGACTTATTTCCAGCCTCTCATTAAGATGCCAGAGCCATTTATCATTAGATATTCATTATCTACTGCCCAAACCATATCCTTCTCTTGTGTTCCTTACCTCTGCAGATGTCTGTGTTGAGGTGAGATATATAGCATTTGTCCATTTTCCTTGTCTAGAAACCACAGATTCGTTAAGATTATACTTTCCTTCATAATCTTCATTTAGTTTGTAAGTCACATATATTCTACTTCTTAAAAACTATTTCTGCCACTCCCTTTCTGCCTCCACAAATACAGCTTTAATTCAAATCCTCATCACTCTTTATTTGGATCATTCAATCTTTCTACCTGGCCTCTCTCTGTTCATTATTGTCTTTTTCTTTGTTTTCTCCACTATATAAAATTCTTCGTATGATATTCCTCTGCCTAAAACCTCAGATGTTATTCCATTGTCTATAGGATAAAATCTGGGTCTCAGTTTGTCCACCTGCCCAGGCTCATTTTAAACCATGTCCCTTGCATACTTCATACTCCAGTAATACTGCATACTTGTGGTTTTATTCAGCCCCTCCCCACAGTCGTACTTTTTCATCCCTTATGTTTTTGCATGTTATGGTCCATCCTTTGGAAATGCTATTGTCCCATAATCTCATTAGAAGTGTTTCATTTTATCTGTAAAACCCCTACACAGCCCATAGCTTCTCTGTAAAACTTCTCATGAGATATCCCCCACCTAGTCCGTTAAAGTTAGTTGCTTTTTTCCTTTGTCCTATATCTGAAACTTGTACCTCATTTATTGTCTGCATAACATCATTATAAACATAATCTGCTTGCATCTCTCTCTCTCCTACTAGGCTTGAAAACAGAGATCTTGCTTTTATCTTCATGGGGGTAGAGAATTTTCATTATAGTTAGCCCAGAGACTAGCACATAATAGGTGCTAAAGAAATACTAATCAGACTGAATTATTGATTATAAAGAAGCTGATGGGACAGCAGGTATATTAGTACAGGCTGAGTAAGTACAGGCAACAAAAGTACACAAAATCTCATTGGATAAACATAGACATTTTATTTCTCACCTACACAGAAGTTTATAGTGGGTCTAGTAGTCCACAACTCAGGCTTTTGCCATATGTGATTCTACTTTCTCAACATGGGGATCTCTCCTGTCACCATGGGACAGAGGATCACACAGTTAGCTCATAAATGCTGTAGACTTAAAGCAATACATGGAACTTGTGTTCACAGTCCAGTGGCTGAAACTAGTCACATGACTGCCTGTTTGCAAGGAAAGCACATGGATGTTTGGTGAGTAGTAAATGTGTCTGCCTTGCTAGGTGTAAAAGCTCCTTTTCTAAGTACAGCAGTATGAGAGACAGACAAATGGAAGACACTGTTTTCATCTTCAAGGAAATTATGATCTAGTTGGAAAGAGAACACAAAAGATGTAGAGCTTGAGAGTTTTTCCTGTTAAGAAATATGACTGGGATACTCTTCATCTCATTTTTAGTTGTAGTTAGTTCATTCAGACTGTATCATCTTGGGAACTATTGTAGGGAATTGAAGTACTGAAGGATGTAAAATAAACGGTAGAAAGAGGATCACACATTAATTTTGGCACTAATTTTAAACACTTATTTGATACTGGATTCTAGAATTCTGAGTGATTAGGCACTGTTTTCCTATTTATACCCTTAACTGACAAACAGAAAATTATTTTGTAATTATTGGGTTTTCTTATTGTCCTATAGCACTCTATTGGTGTATTTTCTAATATTAAATTTGCAATTCTGTCTTCTTTCTTAACAGGGACATTTTTGAAGAAGATAATTATAGCCCCATCCCTGTTGTTAGTGAAGAAGAATATAGAGCAATCATAAGTAAATTTCCCTTTCAAGATCCAGACCTTGAAAAGGTACAACTGTGTTCTTGCTTCAAGAATTTTCTTTAAAATAAATTAATCAGTAATACATTATATTAACCTGACATTGTGAGAATAGCTTCTTTTGAGGCTTTTGCTGTTATTGTTGTGTTATTTGAGAAAATTAATTATATTTTTGTTAACTTTTAAAGACTATGTTACTACTACTACTGTTGTTTTGGTGAGGTTAAGAGGGGCTTTCCTGGGGCTACTAGCCGCAGCTGTCCCAAATGCTAGGTGGATTCCCAGAGCAGGTGGTACTAATGTTGGGTGGGTTCCAGATGAAACATGTTGAATAGATTATAGGAATAAGAGAATATTGTAGGTAAAGAGGGAGTTTCTTTGAAATTTGCATTACTGTGAAAGATCTTAATTTTTACTTTTTTGTTCTAGAAATGTACTCAGATAAAAAAGTTTGTCTTGGTTCAGTAAGAGGTGCATGAAGGTAATAGTCATCTGGATTTTTTTCTGAAGTAAGAGTGTATACTTTTGGAATCAGGATGTGAACAAAAGATAGGATAGAAAAGGAAATTTCGTTTGCTGAATTGCTGAAATACTGAAATTTCTTCCAGCATTAGAATATTCTGTAAATACACCTAATTGCCCGTGTGTGTACATGCACACAAAAACACACATGCTTGTACCAATCCAGTATCTCTGGGTAGAATTAGATCTTATGAGAAAAGGATATCATATTTCCTGCTAATATCATCTTTTTAGTTCTCTTCATTCTTGATGTTTTCTCTTAATCTTTTTTGTTATTTTTCTAACACTTTATAATTTAGTTCTTTTCTATATTTTTATCCCTTCATAATGAACAAGAGTGAATTCTCAGTGAGTTGTGTGAATTGTGACTGTAAATTTTTATGTAAATAAATACATTTTTATTATATTCTATGTTATATTCATTTATACATAGACAAAGCAAATTATGTGTCAGTTCAGTTCAGTTGCTCAGTTGTGTCTGACTCTTTGTGACCCCAGGGACTGCAGCACATCAGGCTTCCCTGTCTATCACCAGCTCATGGAGCTTGCTCAAACTCATGTCCCTCAAGTTAGTGATACCATCCAAGCATCTCATCCTCTGTCATCCCCTTCTCCTTCTGCCTTCAGTCTTTCCCAGCATCAGGGTCTTTTCCAGTGAGTCAGTTCTTTGCATCTGGTGGCCGGAGTATTGGAGCTCCAGCTTCAATTTATGTGTTCAGTTTAGTTGCTCAGTCGTGTCCGACTCTTTGCGACCCCATGAAACGGTTAGAAATGGACATGGAACAACAGACTGGTTCCAAATTATGTGTAATAGTCACTAAATATNCAGTTCTTTGCATCTGGTGGCCGGAGTATTGGAGCTCCAGCTTCAATTTATGTGTTCAGTTTAGTTGCTCAGTCGTGTCCGACTCTTTGCGACCCCATGAAACGGTTAGAAATGGACATGGAACAACAGACTGGTTCCAAATTATGTGTAATAGTCACTAAATATAGGACCAATTAATTAAATGTATAGCTTTTAGATTATAGCTAATGCTGCCATTGCATATACCTAATTGTATTCTAAATACACAAAAGACCAGATTAATTATTCTATTTCTGTATTTTTGAAGCCCCAATCAAAGATCCTTGTCAGGAAATATTATAAGAATATTCTCTATCTCATGGCTTGGTTTAGTTTTAGTTATTGGTAATAAATGTTTTCAGGATATAGCATCTGTAAAGAGAGCACTAGGCTTCTCTGGTGGCTCAGTGATAAAGAATCCACCTGCCAATGCAGGAGACACAGGTCTGTTCCCTGGGTTAGGAAGATCCTATGGAGAAGAAAATGCAATCTACTCCAGGATTCTTGCCTGGGAAATCCAATGGGCAGGGGAGCCTGGCGGGCTGCAGCCCATGGGGTCACAAAAGAGTCGGACATGGCTTAGTGACTAAACAGCAAAAATAGCACTGGATTTGGTCTGGATTCATGTCCTGGATCTGTCTGTGGCTTACTATGGGTGAGTGACTTACCCTGCTTGGGCATTTGTGCCTTATCTGTCTAATGAGAATTTTGAATTAAATAATCTCTAATATTTCTACTAATTACACTAAACTATGCTAAATAGATTCATAGTTAAAAGGATATTTGGCTTTGCTTGTAGGGTACATCCCACAGTATTTTAGGATTAAATTTGTTAGGAATTGTATTCATTGGTTTGTGTATTATTTGTCATTAAAAGCACTATCACTAAGGCAGAAGCCACATGGAAAATTTAAATGTGATAACTTAGAAATCCCATAACTTATTTTGTAGTAGTCTCTTGGTTGTTTGTGTATATACTTAATTTTTCCTAACTTAAGTATACTTTTCAATTAAAATGGTTTTAAAAGATATAAAATTATCTTTCAAATAACGAGTTACTATTTTCAGTGGAAATACCAAGTGAGAAAAGTAAGACTGAACATACATGCAAAAATATGTATTTTTGCACATAGCTGTGCTAATTTAACTAGTACCTTTTGGCTAAAATAAGAACATATTCATTTTATCTTTAATGTCATTAAAATAAGTTCTTGTTGAAATGTCTTTGAAATAGTTAATATTGTTCATTATTCTGCAATGCATAAATTGAAAGTGAGTTATCTCTTCCATGTTTATAAAGTGATTTTAAAGAATAGCAGCTCTTTAGTTGATTTTTGTAGTACTCCTAATTCAGTCCCTACATTTAGAAAGGTTGAACCTACCAGTTTTAGAGACAGACTGCTCTCTGCAAATGTCTCTACTACCAACTTTTTGTAAGCTGCTTTCTGCTGGAGGTACCTAAGAATATATATGTTCACTCATAGATTTATCATTTACCTACTATTAATGGACACCGTGCCATGTGCTAGTTTTTCCATCTCTACTCTCAAGGAACTTGTAGCCAAGAAAGGAATAGATAAAATAAATGGGAAATTACAGTTCACAGAAGTTGACCGTGCTAAAGATAGGAGAAGTAGAATGAAAAAAAAAAGCTTAATTCTGTAGTATAAAGTATCAGTGGCAAGGTTAATAAAGTGCAAGAGATGAAGATCAAAAACTGAAGTAGAAACAGCCAGAGTATGAATAGACCTTATATACAGTGTTAGGAAGTTTAGCCTTTACTCTGACAGCTAGAATAAGTCACCACCAGTTTTCATGTCAGTCAGTCAGTCAGTNGTTTTCCTCTATTTCTTTGCATTGATTGCTGAGGAAGCCTTTCTTATCTCTCCTTGCTATTATGTGGAACTCTGCATTCAGAGGTTTATAACTCTTCTTTTTTCCTTTGCTTTTCACTTCTCTTCTTTTCACTGCTGTTTGTAATGCCTCCTCAGACAGCCATTTTGCTTGTTTGCATTTCTTTTCCATAAGAATGGTCTTGATCCCTGTCTCCTATACAATGTCTTGAACCTCATTCCATAGTTCATGATGCANGCTTTTCACTTCTCTTCTTTTCACTGCTATTTGTAATGCCTCCTCAGACAGCCATTTTGCTTGTTTGCATTTCTTTTCCATAAGAATGGTCTTGATCCCTGTCTCCTATACAATGTCTTGAACCTCATTCCATAGTTCATGATGCAGTCTATCAGATCTAGTCCCTTAAATCTATTTCTCACTTCCACTGTATAATTACAAGGGATTTGATTTAGGTCATACCTGAATGGTCTAGTGGTTTTCCCTCCTTTCTTCAATTTAAGTCTGAATTTGGCACAGTCAGCTCCTGGTCATGTTTTTTGTTGACTGTATAGAGCTTCTCCATCTTTGGCTGCAAATATAATCAATCTGATTTCGGTATTGACCTTCTGGTGATGTCCATGTGTAGAGTCACCTCTTGTCTTGTTAGAAGAGGGTGTTTGCTATGACCTGTGTGTTCTCTTGGCAAAACTCTATTAGTCTTTGCCCTGCTTCATTNTTTTATAGAGTTCTGTTTTTATCACAAGCATTTATGGGGCCCTTTCTCTTTTGTTTTGTCCATTTCTGCCTTCATACAATGCTGTTCCAAGACCTGGGGCATAGGGTCTGGACTTTGCTTATCATCCACCATGCTAGAAACAGTTGGCCTGTGCTGTCAGTCCCCTGTTGGAGACAGCAATATTGAAAGGGGTGACCGAGAGTTAACCATGTGTTATAGCCTTTATGAAGCCCAGGGACCTTGGTTGGGCCTCTTTCTGGTGACCTGAATCATAGTCATCAGCCTGGGGAAGGACTTTATAACCACTTTCAATCTAAACCTGCACAGAGTAGATGTATTCTTGTGCTGCGCTAAGTCTCTTCAGTTGTGTCCAACTCTTGTGACCCCATAGATTGTAGCCTGCCAGGCTTCTCTGTCCATGGATTCTTCAGGCAAGTATACTGGAGTAGGTTGCCATGCCCTCCTCCAGGGGATATCCAGGACACAAGGATTGAACCTGTGTCTCTTGCATAGCCTTCATTGGCAGGCAAGTTCTTTCCCACTGGTGCCACCTGGGAAGCCAGATATATTCTTACTTGCCTTGAATTTTGTGCACTCAATTTATTATATTCAGGACCCATTAGGACATGACCAAGTACCAGTTGACACTAGTTGGGAATGAGTATGTTTCTTCATTCTGATATTCTTCTTAGGATGAAGTTCTACCTTAGAAATGACTACTCACAAAAGTTACCATGGTTTTATTTGTTGATTGAGCCTCCTACAGTGAAAATTGTTTTGCCAACTTTTAGCTGCCATTTCTGAAGATTACTCTTAAGCATATGCTATAAGAACCACTCACATGGTTCCTATTTCACAGCATTAATTACATTTACAGTAATTTGGACAGATCCCTTTGGTTCCTGAAACTCCTGGGTTCTTCACTGTGTCCTACTTCAACTATTCCATTGATAGTGGAAGTTTAGGTCACATTCCATGAGAAGAAGACTAAATGTCCAGTTATATGGTCACTTGTATGGCCCCTTTAAGACTTCAGAATTCTGTGCCGCTATGGAGAATTTTCAAGAATATCAGCCTGTCTTACTTCCTACTCCTTAATGTGCTGGCCTCTCCAGGACCTTTACCAGAGTTGCTCTGCAAATCCCAGTTGCCCTAGAAATGAGAGCAAGGAAATGTTGCCTCCATTCCCTAGTTATCCCTTATCTTGTTCTACTCAGGAGGAGAAGGGAACAGACACACCAAAAAAATGAGGAACGTTCTCCTTCTGAGAAGGTTCCTAAATTTAATCTGCTTTCATTCAAATAACCTGTTGTTCTTCCCAGTGGGAGAAGTTTTACATAGGCTTACCTATTTAAATACTGATCAAACTGAAACCCAGGGACATTAAAAAACCTAAGCAGACTCCTGACTGGTATTATTAGCTTCAGCAGTTCTGCCTTTCCCCCCCCCATCATCCCAGCTAAAGGATTAGACTGGTCTTGTCACACATTGGACTAGGTCATGTCATATTTGCAAAAGTCATCATCATCCAGTATCTTTTGACAACATATTCAGGAACCCTTAAAGTAAGCTGCCTCCTAAGAGGCAGTTCTTTTTTGTTTAAACTCTGATTTCTACATTTCTTTCTAAGCCACATTTATGTTCAATTCCTATGTTATTGAATAACCAGAAAGTTAACAGAATATGTATGATCTGAATAACTGGGTTTTGATTTACAGAATCAGAATCATATTGTTAGCTGGAGCCTTTCCTTTTTTTTAAACTTTAAACTTTTTATTTTGTATTGATGTATAGCCTATTAACCAGAGAAGGCAATGGCACACCACTCTAGTACTCTTGCCTGGAAAATCCCATGGATGGAGAAGCCTGGTGGGCTGCAGTCCATGGGGTTGCTAAGAGTTGGACACAACTGAAGCGACTTAGCAGCAGCAGCAGCATAGCCTATTAACAATGTTGTAATCATTCCAGGCAAACAGGGAAGGGACTCAGTCATACATATACTTGTATTCATTCTCCCCCAAACCCCCTTCCCACCCAGGCTGGCACATAACATTGAGCAAGTTCCATGTGTTATACAGTAGATCCTTGTTGATTATCCATTTAAAAATATTAATAACATTGTATATATGACCTTCCCAAAGTCCCTAACTATCCCTTCCCCTGACCCAATAACCACAATTTTGTTTTCTGTGAGTCTCTTTCTGTTTTGTAAGTAAGCTCATTTGTATTGTTTCTTTTTAGATTCCACTTATAAGGGATGTCATAAGATATTTCTTCCTCTCTGTCTGACGTACTTCACTTAGTGTGACACTCTCTAGGTCCATCCATGTTGCCACAAATGTCATTATTACATTCATTTTAGTGGCTGAATAATATTCCATTGTGTATATCTACCACATCTTTTAAAAATTTTAATTAATTGTAATTGAAGAATAGTTAAAATATTGTGATGTTTTTTCTCATACATCAACATGAATTGGCCACAGGTATACATGTGTCTCCCACCTCCCTCCCCACCCTACCCCTCTGGGTTGTCCCAAAGCAAAGGCTTTGGGTGCCCTGCTTCATGCATTGAACTTGTACTGGTCATCTATTTTACATATGGTAATGTACATGTTTCAATGCTATTCTCTCAAATCACCCCACCCTCTCCTTCTTACATTGAGTCTAAAAGTCTGTTATTTACATCTGTGTCTCCTTTGCTGCCTGCATGTAGGATCATTGGTTTTGTCTTCTAAATTTCATATATATGCATTAATATGCAGCATTTGTCTCTCTCTTTCTGACTTACTTCATTCTGTAAATAGGCTCCAGCAAAATACTAAAGAGAATTTAAATGACTTACCCAACTAATCAGCTGTAGGAGGAGTCAGGTTTTCTGTCATCCATACTAGTGTTTTTAATTCTCTGAAAGTTCAGCATATTAAAGATTCTTAGTCTTGAGAATAAGGAATCAGACTCTCATTCATTTATTCATTCAACACGGCTTTATTATAGATCCTTTCTGTGCTAGATGATAAAACGGCTCTGAAGAATCATGAAACAGTTCACAGTCTCAGGAAACAGTCTTAGTCTTGTTGTAAGTTCCAGTATGCACACCAGTGCCTCTGTTTCTTTTTTCTTCTTTTAATTATTGAAGAGAAGAAATATCTGGCTTGCTACCCCTGATATCATACTGAAAACAAAGTATAGATTTGATGTATGATCTTATTTAAATCCCACAACATGTTCTTGTCATGCATTATGGCTGATGAAAGTAACTTGGTCTTCATGCCTAACCTTTAAGGAAGGTGTGATTGCAACATGATTTTGCAACTCTGGTAATTTTTGCATTCATTAGAAAGTGCTTCAATGTTCACCCTCCATCATTTGCTTTCAGAAAAGTATTTAATTGTCATGCACTCAGTGAAAATAAAAGTCTTGACCCTCTCTTCAGAGCAGGTGATACACTTCAGTTCCAACATATCAGCAGGTGATACACTTCTCACCATGGTGGTGTCTGTAGTGATATGATGAGGTGATTTCTGAACTATGGCACCATCACACTTATGTCGTGCTGTCAGTGTCAAAGCAGAAATCTCACAAGTGCTGTTGTTACAGTCAAATGCAGACTTACCAGTTATGAACTGTGGAGTCTCGAGCAAGTTGCTAACATTTCCAAATGTCCATTCAGTGAATATAACCCAGCATCCTGCAGGGTTGTGATGAGGACAGAATGATACACAAGGCATCTAACAATGCCTGGCACATAGAAAGCTTCCAATAAATGATAGATTTCTCCCCGCTTCTCTTGCATTAAAAAAAAAAAAGCTTGAGATGATGTGTGAGTTCCCATTTATTTCTTCCTCCTTCCTGAGAAGTGGGGAAATTATTTTAGAGATTTCATACTAGACACAAATAACAAGTTGAAGCATGTGAAACAGGAATACTTCCCAAATGATCATAAGTGGATGGGTTTTTCTGGGGCTGCAGAAGTGAGGTGATGACCTTGATAGGTGTTACCTTTATGTGAACAACGTACTTCCTGACTCCATAAAACTATGTCTAGACAGGCATTTGGTTCCCTGTGCAGGTAAAAAAGCCAGTTCACTCCCCAAGGAAGACAAGAACATTAACTTGGATGGCTGAATAACAAACTCAGCCAAATTCTCTCCACATGTTAAATTAGTGCATCTTGAATTACATGGGGATTTGGGAGTAGGGTGGATATTTAAGGAGAAAATAATATATCAGCTATTTTCTAACCTTTGTTGGTTCATTCCTTTGGAATATCACCCACTTGTGCTAAGGCTGGAATTACAATCACCGGTCTGTGTTGGTCTAAGTATCAGGGCAGTTTGTGTATTTAGCATATAAAAATCCCTCTTTGGGATTTCAGGACAAAGAACCAAATTCCACATCTTCCTACAAAGACATAACCAAATACATTTTGTTGTAGCCTGATTAGAGGTTAAAATTTTAAGTAGTTTACTTGCAACCTGCAAAAAAGTTCTATTTCACATAATCAGCTGGTTCGTCAGCTCCACTGCTTTTACTTTGTTTTGAAAATACAATTTCACTGAATTTATAGAATTTGGAAATTAAATGGTTTCTTCTTCCTCAGTTATCAGGAGTATATATAAAATAACAATTTTCCCAGATAGTTGGGATATTTACCAAGTCCTTCTTACTCCTGGAAATATTATTTAACATTACACTTCTCTTGGTAATGAGGGAATAAGCAATCCCTTGAAGAACTACTCAGGGTTGATTTGTCCAGTTTTCCTATTTTCCAAAGGAGTTTATCAGCTATAAATGGAAAGCATAAGAATCCCTGGAGAGACCTAGGGCTTGGGAAGCAGAATCCTGAGATGATTTGGACAGCTTCAGAATACAAAGAAAAATTTGATTTGCTTCCTGGACATAAGTCTGAGTAAGCAGCCTTGCACGAAATATGGGGATTTGTATTGCAATGCCCAGTCACATTCCCCTTTCCAAATATACCCTGGTTTCCTTTTGTGAGGTAAAATCTCCCCAAATTTGTGATGCTTTGGTGGGAGAAAAATTCCATGTGTCTGCACCTACAGTGAAAATGAAAGAGCTTATGGCCTCTCTGTCCTTACCTGGTATAGCTATGGGGCAGCTTAGCAGATGATTTCTCTTCAGACTTCCCATTTTGGGTGAGTGATAAAGGGTGGGAGGAGTACTTGGGAGTCATTCTTCTGTGGCTGCACTAACAACATGGAAAGTACATGTCCAGGCTTCTTGCAATAAGGAGACAGCTGGCTTCCTGGTTGCCAGTCCCCAGGGACTGCATAGCTCTGCGAGTTCCACTGACTCCCTAGACTCTTAGCATTCTCCAAAGTATTCTTTTGCATAACTTGGCCAAAGCTAGTTTTTATAGCATGCAACCATAACTGATCTAGACCTGTGTTCTAAGCTTGTTTCAAAGTATATTACACTCCACCTGTTAAGCTGGATTATCGGTGGAGAATTCTCAAGTCAAAAGGGGCTCCAGTGGTGCTGTAATCCAGTCACCTTCTTCTGCAGTTCTTGGGGGCAGTGAGGGGATGAGGCATGAGTATACTTTACAATGTAATCATTGTAACATAAAGGGAACATTGTGATATAAACATTAAGTGAGTTGGCAAGATACCTGTGTCACCTTTCTCAACAAACAGGAAGAAAGGGAACCTTTGTTGTTCAGCTGTTGATGGGTTGAGCTGAGGTTGAACAGTGGTGTAGCAAGAAATGCCGTTAAAAACCTATCCAAATCATGTCCTTTCACTCTGAACCATTCATCAGAACTAGTTCTACTTACTGTCTGCACTTGTTTCTTCACCTGTAAGATGGAGATGAACTTTATCTCATGGAGTTATTGAAAAGTTTAAATGAGTATGGGTTTCAAAGGCCCAGAGCCCAGGATCTACCAAAGTACTAAAAGCTATTTTTAAGAACAGAGAACCAAAATTGATAAAATGTTCATCATAATAGCATCTTTCTGGACACCAGAATCTCTATTTGTAAAAGAAGTTTTTAAGGACTATGTAAGCAAAGGAAAGGAAATAAACATGACTTCCAGAGTATGTGTTAGATGAATAGACATAGCACCCAGATCCTCTGGTGAGGGGTTTGTCACCTAGCTGCCAAGAATGCTGTCTGCCCCTTCAGGGACTTAGTTGGCTGCAGAGAACCCCCTCACCCAAGGTCATGTTCTTCCCTGAGCTGCCCATCTCTGTTGACTGACTGATGGGTGTGGGATAAATATCTGGCTGTTTCAGCCCACTGTCAGACAGCTGTGTCAGGCCATGTAAGCTCCGGAGTCCTCATGAGGTCAGCCAGGGCCATTGATGGGGCTCACTGCAGCATCTCCTTCTGTCCTTTCTGCTCCTTTTCCTTTCCTGCCACAGATGTTTTGGCCCCAAGGGCATTCCCTAACACGTCTACTGAAAGGTAAACTCAGAACCTGCTTCAGAAGGAACTTAATCTACAACACCCTTTGTTGGGCATTTTACACTGAATTCTTGCAAGAAACCTTCTGAAATATCTCTTATTTCCCCACTGTAACCGATGAAGGAATTGAAGCTCAGTGAAGTCAGCAGCTTGTCTCAGGAAACACGTTACGTGACAAAGCTGGCATCCAAATCTAGTTCAGTTTGGTTATAAGGACTGTGTTTCAAGAAATTATTAATATATCTTTTCTTGGCCCGAAAAAACAGTTTTCTCTCCCAGAGTGAGCAGCTGGGCTCAGTGCTTGGTCAGAATCCTTCTGTCCACAAGACTGTCCAGTTTGTTTCAGATGAGATTCCTTTTCCTTTTGCCTTTATTCCTTTGCATCCTTCTTTTGTTCCCTGAGTTAATGTCTATTGTTTAGCTTAAAAATAGCAAGTGTCAGTTTCTACACATTTTCAAAAATGTCAACGTAATCATTTAAAAATAGGTGCTGAAATTTTGTTTTCTCTCTGTTGGCAACCACAGTTGCTATGGAGTTCAAGTAATAGATTGTGATGTTTAACACTGAATTAATTACTACTCCTCACTCGCAGGGAACATCTAATTATATGTATTCATGCCAAGCAGGATTTGATTTTCTTACGGAAAGTGTGGTGTGATGTGTGTGTATGTATCCTTTTACTCTAAGATACATGGGGGAAGGGTCTTGGTTTGCGATCTTCTAGAAAAAGACTTCTCTTTCCTTCTTAATTACAGTTTTTCCTAACTAGATCTGACCTATATTGACATCATACTTCTCTCTCACACACCTGAGTGAATTTTCGTTTTTGCAAATGGGGGCCTTTTTTTTATTTTAAACATCTTGGTGGGGAAAGCATGAAGATTTCCTCTCATTTCATCCCCTAGCCTTCTCCTCTTGGACACATGTTTCATGAACTGGAGACAGCATATTATCTATTAGAATCAGATATACCTGAGTCTGACTTCTGATTTTGTAACTTAATTGACTTGGAGCCAAATCTGGTCAGGACTGAATTTCAACTCCTTAACTGATGAAATGGGAATGATTTTATCTACCACTTGAAGCTGTTGCAAAGATTAAATTACATTTTAAGCAAACTTAGCACCATGCTTCTCAAACTTTAATGTGCAAGATGGAGCTCTAGTTAAATTGTAGATTCTGATTCAGCTGGTTAGGTTTGGGGTCCAAAGTCCATTTCTAACTGCTTCCCATTTGATGCTGATACTGCTGGTCTATGTCTCAAACTGTGAGTAGTATGAATGTACATGATACTGGACACATAGTATGAGGTAAGTGCATTTGTAGCTATTAGCACAAACTCTTAATTTGTTACCCTATATCCTTTGGATGGAAAAGCACAAAATTTACACCCACCAGCCAAATGGAGAAACTGAGGCATGGGCAAGCAGGCTGTCACCAAGAGGATGCCACTGGGTGTCTCTGCCATGTGTTGCCTTCCCTTGTAAAGAATCTGTTTTTCCCTTATGTGGGCTGCTGAAAGTCTTATTACTGCTAATGGGAGTTACTCAGACATGTGGAGGAAAAAACATAAATTCTGTGGTGTTTCTATCTGCTCAGCTAATAAAGCAATTTTGTATTTTGCTGAAGAGAAACCACTTTCTTGACAGTAAGCTTTTGAGAAATTTTCTCTTTCAATTGGCCCATCAGGTGACTAGATTTTTTTAAATTGAACTCATGGTGTTCACTTGAAACGTGATTGTGACTCAAAGGCTTGGGGGACCTAAGTGGTTGAGATTGTGCAACACAGCACTGAGTTTTTTAAAATTAGAAGGCAGCCTCTTGCTGAAAAGATCCAGGGATTCTTACAAAACAGGAGTTGGCAACTTTTCAGATGTGGGTGGGTGGTATTTCTTTTATTTATATACTTCATTTAGGGGGGATGGCAAATTGCTTCTTCTTTGAAAGGGTTACGAAAGGACTTTTCCACCTTCCTTTGTCAGTGGCTCAAGGAAATACTTCTCTATTTAATGTCTGCTGTGGGCACTATCATAGTTTCCCACCTCCTGGACTTCCTGACTTCTTTCCTAGAACTTCTGTGTCTTTCTGGCCTGACCTTTTGAAGCTTGTATCCCTTGCTGCTCTATCCTTTTGATCCAGGATGGAGCAGCAAAGGTCAGAAAGCCATATATCTGATCCATCCTTGGACCAGGACCAACACGTACCTGCCGCCTTAGCTGATGACTCTGCTGACCCCTGCTGGCCTAAGCACACAACCATACCACATGGTAAAATAACAGCAATAACCAGAGTCCTCCAGTGGCTGGCCGTCTGCAGCCAGCGTGGTTTGATTCCACCATGATCTCGCTGGTCTGCAGTCCTCCTATTCAGTCCTCACTTCTCATATTCCAGCCATGGTCTCCTTGGTGCTCCCTGACTGTGTGAGGTATATTCCAGCATCAGAGCTGGATTGTTGCCATAGCTGCCCCCTTTTCCAGGCATACCTTCTCAGTGAAGGCTTGCCTGATTTACTCCCTTAAATTACAAACTGCAAATTAAGGCCATCCCCACTCCATCATTCCTGATCCTGTTACCCTCTTTCCTTTTTCTTTTTTCCATAGGGCTTATAACCTTCTGTTCCTATGCAGTAAACTGAAATTCTAGTAGAAAACACTCCTCACTCCCTCTCCCTCTCTCAGCGTTATTGATTTGGTTTGAAAATTAATTTCCCCCTCCCCCATAGAAGGCAAATCTAAGTCTTCAGAAACAGCAGAAATAATTTCTCCTCAAGAAAAGTTCAGGCTTTTGTGTGTCTTGATTTTGGTGGTAGCTACACAGGTGTACCAGAGAAGGCAATGGCAACCCGCTCCAGTACTCTTGCCTGGAAAATCCCATGGACAGAGGAAGCTGGTGGGCTGCAGTCCAGGGGGTCGCTAAGAGTCGGACACAACTGAGGAACTTCACTTTCACTTTTCACTTTCATGCATTGGAGGAGATGGCAACCCACTCCAATGTTCTTGCCTGGAGAATTCCAGGGACGAGGAGCCTGGTGGGCTGCTGTCTATGTGGCTGCACAGAGTTGGACACGACTGAAGCGACTTAGCAGCAGGAGCAGCACACAGGTGTACACATTTGTCAAAACTCATCCAGCTACTTTAATGAAATTGATTTTTAAAAAAGAGGATATAACTATTCCTTTCAGTACATGGGTTGGGTGTGAGGTGGGCTGATATTATAGGGTAGAGGTTCAGTTCAGTTCAGTTCAGTTCAGTCGCTCAGTCATATCCGACTCTTTGTGACCCCATGAATCGCAGCACGCCAGTCCTCCCCATCCATCACCAACTCCTGAAGTTCACTCAGATTCACATCCATTGAGTCCGTGATGCCATCCAGCCATCTCATCCTCGGTCATCCCCTTCTCCTCCTGCCCCCAACCCCTCCCAGCATCAGAGTCTTTTCCAATGAGTCAACACTTCTCATGAGGTGGCCAAAGTACTGGCATTTCAGCTTTAGCATCATTCCTTCCAAAGAAATCCCAGGGTTGATCTCCTTCAGAATGGACTGGTTGGATCTCCTTGCTGTCCAAGGGACTCTCAAGAGTCTTCTCCAACACCACAGTTCAAAAGCATCAATTCTTTGGTGCTCAACCTTCTTCACAGTCCAACTCTCACATCCATACATAACCACAGGAAAAACCATAGCCTTGACTAGACAGACCTTAGTTGGCAAAGTAATGTCTCTGCTTTTGAATATACTGTCTAGGTTGGTCATAACTTNCTCCAACACCACAGTTCAAAAGCATCAATTCTTTGGTGCTCAACCTTCTTCACAGTCCAACTCTCACATCCATACATAACCACAGGAAAAACCATAGCCTTGACTAGACAGACCTTAGTTGGCAAAGTAATGTCTCTGCTTTTGAATATACTGTCTAGGTTGGTCATAACTTTTCTTCCAAGGACTAAGCGTCTTTTAATTTCATGGTAGTTGGCATTTAGGAAGGTAAGTTTCCTCCTCAGAAATAGTGTAGACAAAGAAGTCAGTACAAATGTATATCATGTAAATCACTCCCTCTGGCTTGAAATGATAAGAGCAAATATTTGGTGTTTATAGATCTGCATTGTCCCTGCTGGCTCTTTTTTTATTTGCAGAGTGACTCTCAGAAACCCAAAGATTAGAAATTTTCAGGTCAGTTTCGCTCACTAAGTGGCTTCAGTCGTGTCCAACTCTGCGCGACCCCATAGACAGCAGCCCACCAGTCTCCACTGTCCCTGGGATTCTCCAGGCAAGAACACTGGAGTGGGTTGCCATTTCCTTCTCCAATGCATGAAAGTGAAAAGTGAAAGTGAAGTCGTTTAGTCATGTCCGACTCTTAGCGACCCCATGGACTGCAGTCTACCAGGCTCCTCTGTCCATGGGATTTTCCAGGCAAGAGTACTAGAGTGGGGTGCCATTGCCTTCTCCAGGTCAGTTTAGTTTTATTATTTTCTAAAGTGAATTGATCCCTGTTGCATTCCTATAAAGATGGTGTGGATTAGAGCTCTTCACTCTGAAAACATATAGTTTTCTCTTGGATAAACAAAAACAGAAACAAACAAAACTTCTTATCTTTCTTGGTTGAAAAACAAGCTGGGAAAAGGTAAATGATTGAACTTTTCTTGTTTTAATACAGGAAACAACCAACAGGAGAATAGCTGGCAAACTCCCCAGATGTACACACTCAGCTGTCGAAAGATGACCACTCTCCCTCCTCAGCCCAATTTCAGTTTTCAACTTTTCAAAATAAGTCAGACAAATCTTTGATGTGAGGATGCAAGGAAGTAAAAGAAAGATATGTCTAAATTCTACCATCTCTGAAACAGCTGCCATGACAGCATGCATGGAAAGCTTGAAAAAAACTGTCAGTACCTGAGTATTGATATTAGTCCTGGACATATTAAAACTTTGGTTCTCGACTTGAAGAAGAATTAAAATGCCCACAGAAGTATCTTTATCAGTCAGTCGGTGTTAGTTGCTCAGTCATGTTAGACTCTTTGCGATTACATGGACTATAGCCCACCAGGCTCCTCTGTCTTCTCCAGGCAAGAATACTGGAATGGGTTGCCATTTCCTTCTCCAGAGGGTCTTCCCAACCCAGGTATCAAACTCAGGCCTCCTGCATTGCAGGCAGGTTCTTTACCCTCTGAGCCACAGAGGTAAGCCTGTAGAAACATCTTCAGTTCAGTTGCTCAGTTGTGTCTGCATCTTTCCGACCCCATGAACCACAGCATGCCAGGCCTCCCTGTCCATCACCAACTCCCAGAGTCCATCCAAACCCATGTGCACAAAGTCGGTGATGTGATCCAACCATCTCATCCTCTGTCATCCCCTTCTCCTCCGGCCCCCAATCCTTTCCCAGCATCAGGGTCTTTTCCAATGAGTCAGCTCTTCACATAAGATGCCCAAATTATTGCAGTTTCAGCTTCAACATCAGTCCTTCCAATGAACACCCAGGACTGATCTCCTTCAGGATGGACTGGATGGATCTCCGTACAGTCCAAGGGACTCTCAAGAGTCATCTCCAACACCACAGCTCAAAAGCATCAATTCTTTGGCACTCAGCTTTCTTTATAGTCCAACTCTCACATCCATACATGACCACTGGAAAAACCATAGCCTTTACTAGACAGATCTTTGTTGACAAAGTAATGTCTCTGCTTTTTAATATGCTGTCTATGTTGGTCATAACTTTCCTTCCAAGGAGCAAGCGTCTTTTAATTTCATGGTTGCAGTCACCATCTGCAGTGATTTTGGAGCCCAGAAAAATAAAGTCTGACACTGTTTCCACTGTTTCCCCATCTATTTGCCATGAATTGATGGGACCAGTTGCCATGATCTTAGCTTTCTGAATGTTGAGCTTTAAGCCAACTTTTGCACTCTCCTATTTCAATTTTATCAAGAGGCTCTTTAGTTCCTCTTCACTTTCTGCCATAAGGGTGCTGTCATCTACATATCTGAGGTTATTGATATTTCTCCTGGCAATCTTGATTCTACCTTGTGTTTCATCCAGCCCAGCATTTCTCATGATGTACTACTCTGCATATAAGTTAGATAAGCAGGGTGACAATATACAGCCTTGATGTGCTCTTTCCCGATTTAGAACCAGTCTGTTGTTCCATGTCCAGTTCTAACTGTTGCTTCCTGACCTGCATACAGGTTTCTCAAGAGGCAAGTCAGGTGGTCTGGCATTTCCATCTCTCTCAGAATTTTCCACAGTTTATTGTGATCCACACAGTCAAAGGCTTTGGCATAGTCAATAAAGCAGAAATAGATGTTTTTTTTGGAACTCTCTTATTTTTTAGATGATCCAGCAGATGTTGGCAATTTGATCTCTGGTTCCTCTGCCTTTTCTAAAACCCAGTTAAACATCTGGAAGTTCATGGTTCACGTATTGCTGAAGCCTAGCTTAGAGAATTTTAAGCATTACTTTACTAGCATGTGAGATGAGTGCAATTGTGTAGTAGTTTGAGCATTATTTGGCATTGCCTTTCTTTGGGATTGGAATGAAAACTGACCTGTTCCAGTCCTGTGGCCACTGCTGAGTTTTCCAAATTTGCTGGCATATTAAGTGCAGCCCTTTGACAGCATCATCTTTCAGGATTTGAAATAGACATCTTAAGTAACTCTAATTAATGTAGATACTAGGACTTTTCCCCAAACATTCTGCAAGTATTAAACATAGCAATCGCCCCCAGCCTTTTTGGCACCAGGTACCAGTTTTGCAGAAGACAGTGTTTCCTTGACAGGATGGGGAATGGTTTCAGACTGATTCAAGCACATTGCATTTGTTGTGTACTTTATGTCCACCTCAGATCATCAGGCATTCGATTCCAGAGTTTGAGGTGAATGTGCATGCTAAGTCACTTGAGTTGTGTCCGACTCTTTGTGACCCTATGGACTATAGTGCTCCAGGTTCCTCTGTCCATGGGGATTCTCCAGGTAAGAATACTGGAGTAGGTTGCCATGCCCTCCTCCAGGGGATCTTCCCAACCCATGGATTGGACCTGTGTCTCTTATGTTTTTTGCATTGGCAGGCAGGTTCTTTACCACTAGTGTCACCTGGGACCCCTGGTATATAGGCAGATTCTGGAATCTTCCCATAGTGGAGCAGAGGGAGAGTTCTTTATAAAGTGCACCAAAATTGAAGTAACAGTATCTTAATGTACAATGTTCTTAGGAAGATCTAAATAAATAACAGCTATAATAGCACTTTGCAAAAAAGTTAAGAGCTATGCAGGTAATAATAAAGAGTAAGCAAGTGATCAGAATCTGGAGAGCCCATAATGTAGTGTAATCATTTACCCTTAATCTCATTAAAAAATCAATCTTATCCATTAATCTGTCGATGGACAACTAGATTGCTTCCATGCACTACCTATTTGTAAACAGTGCTGCAGTGAACATTGGGGTACATGTGTCTCTTTCAGTTCTGGCTTCCTCAGTGTATATGCCCAGCAGTGGATGTATGGCAAAACCACCACAATATTGTAAAGTAATTATCCTTCAATTAGAATAAATTGATTTTTTAAAAAGAAAAATAATCAATTTTAGTAAATCTCTGTATAAGTTTTCTTAAAAAGCCTCAGTTGCTCTAAACTCTCAGAAGTGTTATCAAGAGGATGGTATAAGCTTCTTTCCCACCCCCTCAAATCTGACTAGCAGTCAGGAACTTCTTACAAGATTTTGGGGCCCTCCATTTTCATCCTGGATGGCTCCAACCCTCTTCAGTTCTTATCCACTGGATTTGTTTTTTTTCTGTCTTCACAAGGAAAAGTATTCAAAGTGCTTCTGTCTCATTTTATTTATATGATTAGCATTGTCCAATTTCATGATCCCAGAGCCTATTTCCTTATATATCTTTCTAGAATGCCTAGTGATACTTTCTGATTTTCATGCTCAGTAATTCTCCCTCTGGTCCTTTACATCTGGTGGATATTTTTAGATTGCTACCCATCCACCTCCACCACCCACTGTTGCTCCCCACTGAGTAGGCTCAGCCAAACTATACATATTTAATTCTTCTAATCTTCCTTTATCCACCAGTCTCTCAAAATTGTTTTGCACTTTTTGAGACCTCCTCCTGATTGTTGCTGCCCTGTGACCCTGCAGACTGTCTCTCAGAGATGGTGTTTGAAGGCACATCTCAGTGAATCCTGACTCTGTTAAAAATAAACAGTGGAGACACTGCTTTGGGAAAGCAAGTGTTCTCCTTACTTGCTGCAAGTGATAAATCCTTCTCTAAAAAAAAAAATAATAATAATAAACAGTGGAGAAAGGAAGATTTTTATGGCAGTCATTAATAATATTTATCCAGTTCTTTGCCTTCTGAACATGCAGTATTATTTTGCTTCCTGGGCCCTTGTTATTGGTAGAAACTTGTGACCAATTTTGGGAACTGAATTATGAGTAATGAAACACTTCCAGACCAACAAGATCCTTGAGTACTGTATTCTCTCAGAAAAAGTGCCAGTGTTCAAGATAGTGATTGCTCAATGCAAGCCGTTGCATGTAGAATGGATAAATAACAGGTCCTACCATATAGCACAGGGAAGTGTATTCAGTAACCTGTGATAAACCATGATGGTAAAGGATATGAAAGAGAATATATTTATGTGTATAAATGCATAATTTTGCTGTAAAGCAGAAACTAATACAACATCGTAAATCAACTATACTTTAATAAAGAAGATAGTGGCTGCTTTGATAGCCTGATTCCTTGAGTTACTGAAGTGAGTTTAGATACTCAACCCCACCGTGCCAAGCTATGCTATCCATTCAACAAGAGCAAAGAATATACTTTTATTGTTTTAAGCCTCTGAGGTGGGAGGGCTGTTTGTCACTGTAGAATAACCTAACCTCTGCCAACTGATACAACTCTAATAGATGCCCCGAGTTGCTCCATATATATAGAGGTCCGTGCCATGCCCAACAACCTGTTACAGTGCAGTTTTGTTTGTGGATATAGAAAATCTCTGTTGGATGCAGTTAGTATCTAGTTGAAGCCTTCACTTAGACCCTTGTCAGTTATCAGTCATAGAGAAATCAGGTCTGAAGAGATGACCCAAATGGAACATCTTGCCAAAGACTCAAGATACAAAAAACTTAGGTATCCCCCATTTCTTATTGCAAAGCCATCTTGGGTGTAATTAAGCACATCACATCTCAGATCCAGATACTGTGACAGCAGCAGGAATAAGTAAGTTTTCTGAAACTTTTCTTCCCCAAACCTGCAGCTTCATAGCATGGGAATCACTCCCACTTCAGTTGACTGCTGTTTGATACTTCTCTTTAACAATGGAATGTCTTCATTTAAGAATGCAAACAGTGAGCTTCTTGTTTCCCTGGGGAAAAAAATAGGTTAATGTGTTTCTTTCACACTTAGATTAAATGGAATATTTTAGATAACGGACTAAACACTTTTATTTTTTTTTATTTATTTTTTAATTAATTTATTTTTTAATTTGACTTTAAAATACTCTATTGGGTTTGCCATACATCGACATGAANATATAATTTCAGCAGAAAGCCTATTACAAAAACAAACAAACAAACAAAACCCCTAAATCTCACCTTCACTCAGCATAAAAGAAATCTAGGCTATCTTTTCAAGCCCAGATACTTTTCTAGGTCCTCATCAGAGATGGTGTTGCTTGGACTCTAGCGCAATCAGTGGAGTTGCACTTCCTTAACATGACCCCAAAGCATTTAGTGTCAGCAACTCTGCGGGCTGGGACTCTGATCACAGGTGCCTCCTCCATCACTCGCTGGTCGCGTCCAACTCTTTGCGACCCCATAGACTGTAGCCTGTCAAGCTCCTCTGTCCATGGAATTTCCCAGGCAAGAATACTGGAGTGGGTTGGCATTCCCTCCTCCAGTAGATCTTCCCAACCCAAGAATTGAACCTGCATTTCCTGCATTGGCAAGTGGATTCTTTACCACTGTGCCATCTAGAAAGTCTTTGGTTAGCTGAAGACCAAACCGAATCCCAGTTCAGTCAATAACTAACTATATGAAACATAATTCATTTTCATCTGCATTTGTAAGAATTACAGTGAACACCATGAAATCAATGTTATTAAATGTTCTAAACCATTCTGTTGTGATCACATTTAACAATGACTTTTACCTAGAAAAATATCAATCTAACTGGCTTATTAGAAATGGCTAAATGTGTCCTCAGAAAAAGATAAAATATGTTCTTTTGATCAAAACTGAACTTGCAGTTATCACTTCATCATGTTATCATTTGTCTCTCTAATCCTTAATTTAAGTAGTTAAAATGTTCTCTTTGACTTTTGAAGTTTTCCCTTTTAAAAAACAAGTTCATGGTATTTATAAGTGATGGCTTCCCTGGTGGCTTGGTTGGTTAAGAATCCAACTTCAATGCCGGAGACCTGGGTTCGATCCCTTGGTTGGGAAGATCCCCTGGAGGAGGGCATGGCAACCCACTCCAGTACTGATGCCTGGAGAATCCACATGGACAGAGGAGCCTGGTGGGTTACAGTCCATGGAGTCCCAAAGAATTGGACACAACTGAGCGACTAAGCACATAAGTGAGATAAGAACAACATATAAACATTTGGGGAATGTAATTAAAAATAATAATAAACTGAGGTGAGAAGCTGTGGCAGATGCTGTTGGCTTCAGTTCAGTTCAGTTCAGTCACTCAGTCGTGTCTGACTCTTTGAAACCCCATGAATCGCAGCATGCCAGGCCTTNTGTGTGTGTGTGTGTGTGTGTGTGTGTGTGTGTGTGTGTGTGTGGCACATTTTCATTATCTATTCATGGACACTTAGGTTGTTCTCATATCTTGGCTGTTGTAAATTATGCTTCAGTGATCATAGTGGTGTATATACTTTCAAATTAGTATTTTTCCTTTTTTTCAAATAAATAAACACAACTGAAACAGCTAGATCATATGGCAGTTCTACTCTTAATTTTTTGAGAAAGCTCCGTATTGTTTTCCATAGTGGTTACACCAGTTTACATTCTCATCAACAGCATATGGGGGTTCCCTTTTCTCCACATTCTCTCCAATACTAATTATTTCTGGGTTTTCGGTTTGTTTGTTTGTTTGTTTAATACTAGCCATTCTAATAGATGTGAGGTGATATCTCATTGAAGTTTTGATTTGCATTTTCCTCATGGTTAGAGATGTTGAACATCTTTTCATGTGCCTGCTGGCCATCTGTTTGGCCAGCAAAATGGCTTTAGAGAAATGGCTCTTCAGCTCTTTTGCCCAGTTTTTGAGTTGTTTGGTTTTTTGTTGTTGAATTATGTGAGTTCATTATACAGCTTGGATATTAACTGCTATTATATATGATTTGCAAAAATCTCTTCCTATTTGGTGGGTTGCTTTTTCATTTTGTTAATGGTTTCCTTCACTGTGCAGAAAACGTTTTTTAATTTCATGGAGTCTCATTTGTTTATTTTTGCTTTCATTTCTCTTACCTTTGGAGTCAGTTCTGAAAGAACACGGCTAAGACCGATGTCAGGGAGGTTACTTCCTACGTTTTCTTACAGGAAGTCTGTGATTTCAAGTCTTTCTATTTATATATTTTTGGTTGTGCTGGGTCTTTGTTGCTACTCATGGGCTCTCTCTAGTTGCCATGAGTGGGGGCTGCTCTTCCTTGTCGTATACAGGCTTCTCACTGAGGTGGCTTCTCTTGTTGTGGAGCATAGGCTCTAGGCACTTGGGCTTTAGTAGCTATGGCTCATGGGATCTAGAGTGTGGGCTCAGTAGCTGTGGCTCATGGGATCTAGAGTGTGGGCTCAGTAGCTGTGGCTCATGGGATCTAGAATGTGGGCTCAGTAGCTGTGGCTCATGGGATCTGGAGTGTGGGCTCAGTAACTGTGGCTCGTGGGATCTGGAGTGTGGGCTCAGTAACTGTGGCTCGTGGGATCTGGAGTGTGGGCTCAGTAGCTGTGGTGTATGGGCTGTAGTTGCTCTGTGGCCTGTGGAATCTTCCCACTAGAGATCAAACCTGTGTCCCCTGCTTTGGCAGACAGACTCCCATCCACTGTACCACCAGGGAAGTCCAGTTTCAAGTTTTTAATCGATTTGAGTTAATTTTTGTGTACAGTATATGATAGTGGTCTGGTTTCATATTTTTGCCTGTGGCTGCCCAGTTTTCCCAACCCTGTTTATTGAAGAGATTCTCCTTTCCCCATTGTATGTTCTTGGCTTCTTTGCTGTAAATTAAGTTGTCCATGTATGTGTGGTTTTATTCCTGGACTCTCTGTTTTGCTCCACTGTTCTGTGTGTCTATTTTTATACCAATGCCATGTTTTGATTAGTGTGTCTTTGTGGTATAGTTTGAAATCAGGAATTATGATACCTTTTTAATCAATTGTTTGAAACTTTAATTTGTTTTACTTTTTAAGCAGATAACTTACAACTCACTTCCCACCAAAGCCAAAACAAAGCCCTGCAACTGACAACATATTCTTAACTAGAAATAAACTCTGATAGAAGTGGTTTTCATGAAACTACTTCAATATGATCAGTGACTTTTCTTTTAGAAAAGGCCAAGAAATTATTGGATATTTGTAGACCAGAGACTAAAAGTAAGATAGGAGCATTGCTCCATCCTATTATGTAGTCATAGTACATTTACATCTTGAATAATCTGTTGATGAACAGATTATTTGAGTCCGAGTAGGCTGAAACACTGGATTCTTCCTATGAGGGATGCAAAGGGAATTCCCTAGCAATCCAGTGGTTGAGAGTCCATGCTTTCACTGCTGAGGGCCCAGTTCAATCACTTGTTGAGGAACTAAGATCCCACAAGACTAGTGGCACTACCAAAGAAAGAAAAAGGAAGGCAAGACCAAACAGAGGATGGTGGGATGTACATTTTCTCATTCACTTCAGTTCAGTTCAGTCGCTCAGTCATGTCCAACTCTTTGTGACCCCATGAACTGTACTCCCTCCCCATTACCAACTCCCGGAGTTGACCCAAACTCATGTGCATCCAGTCGGTGATGCCATCCAGTCATCTCATCCTCTGTCGTCCCCTTCTCCTCCTGCCTCCAATCCCTCCCAACATCAAAGTCTTTTCCAATGAGTCAGCTCTTCGCATGAAGTGGCCAAAGTATTGGAGTTTCAGCCTCAGC